>PVIH01005485.1:0-123478 GCA_004025045.1 Sigmodon hispidus | reverse complement strand
AAAATAAAAATAAATATTTTAAAAAATAATAAAAATAAAAATAATCTTTGATAAAAGAAATGTACTGAGGAATAATGAGGAAGGCACATTTAAATATAATGAAGGAATGTCTCTTAGGACAGATTTCCATTAACCTGAGGCCTGAGAGATGAGAAAATGCCTTGCATATTGAGGGTGGAAATGGGGTCTGGGATACCAAGTCAACTAAATCTCCCAATGTGATAAAAGCTTCAGTATGCTGTGGGATATATCATCACAGAGCTTCCACTTCTGAGATCACCAGTCTTTCCCACTTTCCCTTCAAAATACTAGGTGTGGGAGGAAACAGCTCGTTTAGAATGGAAATTTAACCACAATTGTGAATATATTCAATTCAGTAGTCAGAATAGTTTCATTAAGTTTAACAGTCTTTTTTTCTCCAATGTGTCTTTCAAATATGTTTCCTTCTGTATACCAAAACATTTACTTTCATGGAGCCCTGTTTTTTGATTATTGGATTTATTTCCTGAGTGACGAGAGTTCTATTCTGGTCCTTACTTAGTTCTTACTTAGGCCTATATGTTCCAATATATGCCTAATTTTTTTTTTGTTCCTAGTAGTTTCAAACTTGCAGGTTTTATGTTTAGCTGTTTTGTTGTGAAAGATATGTTTCTCTTTCAATTATGACAGATAATTTTCCTGAGTATAATAGTCTTGGTCATTAGCAGTGTTCTTTCAGGATCTGAACCACATCACTACAAGCCCTTTTGGTTTTAAAAGTTTCTATTGGAAAACCAGCAGTTATTCTGATTGGCCTGTCTCTGTATTGATTTGATCCTTTTCTCCTGCAGCTCCTGCTCTGTTTTTAGTGTTTTAACTGTAAACATGACATAGCGAGTTTCTTTTCTGGTCTTGTTTCTTATGTATTCTTGCATGTTCCTGTTATATGTTTTTTAAAAAATGAAAAAAGTATTAAAAAGTATCAATATCTGTGACTGAATGATACAATTCCTTTACCTTGATTCAAGTCCTGCTAGATGGTCCTTGTTTTCTAGTCTCTTAGTAAGACTCTCCTTTTGATTTGACTTGCTGAGTTTTGTGTGTTGAGCATCATTTTGGTTTGATTTTTCTTCAGTATTTATGTCATTATTGAATTCTATCTTTATATCTTGAATGGAATTCCACAAGTGTGTTCATATTCTCTTTAAATTCTGTGAATGTGATTATAGACGTATTTTTTTAATTCTTTGTTTGGAACTTGAGCTAAGTCCCTGCCGGTACCTCCCTTTTAATGAGAGTGGTGACATTTGTTTTTTATCTAATTTTTGGTTTTGTGTTGAGACTTGTTCATCTGGAGTTAGTTAGCAGAGGTTGATTTTTTTCTGAACCACCTCTCTTTGGTGAGAGTTGACCCAGCATTTTTAACTGGGGTATTGTGGTTTCTGTCACTCCTAGGGGCTCCCTTTCTGTGAGTTTGCTCAGGTAGGAAAGAGAATGAGTAGGTTTGTTAGCTTAGTTAGGTTTGTGTCCCTGGTGTCCTGGCAGAGTGCAGTTCCATAGTTCTGCTCGTTCATGAAATGTGAGCCTCCCTCAGAGCCTGTGGCTCTTCATTGCCTCAACCTCACATGGTGTCACATGGTATTGGCAGCGTCCTCGGCCTAAACCTACTGTATATTCATAAGCCAAAATAATTTTTGTAGAACAATGTGGTGATATATTGTCTGTGTAATAAAGTCAGTCTGGAATGTCAGAGGACAGAGCCATCTCTCCAGCCTTTTGTTGTTTTTGTTTGTTTGTTTGTTTGTTTGTTTTGTTTTTGTGGGGCAGGGTTTCTGTGTAACAGTCCTGGCTGTCCTGGAACTTTCTTGTAAACCAGGCTGGCCTTGTACTCACAGAGATCCTCCTGCCTCTGCTTCCAAAGTGCTGGGACTATTCCAGACTTATTTTATGAAATATACAATATATCACTACAGACCAGTGATTTTAAAATTCATATTTATAAGAAGAAGATAAAGTATATGTATGGCTTGTTTGTTTCTAAGAGAGAACACTTTGCTGTGTGACCCTATCTGCCTGGGGGTCTCAGTCCCCTTGCCTGGGTGCCTAGGGTCTGGTATTGTTGGTGTGTGGCTCTAGGCTGATTTAGTACAGCTTATTTAAATATCAAAAACATGGTTTAACCTGTCACAGTTTCCAAAGTGCTCCCAGATTACCTTTCGAGCTCCTCAAGAGAGTAAATGTCCTTAAAACTTTCTTAAGGCCCAGAACTTTAAATAAAGATGTCTAGCATTATAAATGATAAATTATAGCCTTATATCTTCATTCATTGTCTATATGCTCCTCCTCTTCCTCTCCTTCCTCTTTCTTTGCTTTTCATCCCTTTCTTCCTTTTCTAAATTTTTAACCTTTCTCCTTTTCCTCTTCCTTCTCTTCCTGCCTCCTTCTCCATCATTGCCCTTAGTGTTTCCTTCTCTGTCCTCTTCCCCAAGTAGGACAGGCTAGCCTTGAACTTAGAGTCCCACAGCTTCAGCCTCCTTAGTGCTGGAGTTACAGGCAGAGTTACCATGACCAGCTGTTAATATATGTGCAATAACTTGTGCTTTTGATACTTTTTATTTCATGATTACTAGGGCCAGAAAAAGCTATTAAGCCTCTGTTTACTTTTCAATGAAGGAGTAAAATAATAGCACATTTTAAGGGCAATGTATGAAGAAAAAAAGAAAACACATGTAACACAGGGCTGGTTATTTCAACTATTCATATAACTGACTTGTTACATTAACATAGTTCTCGATGCTTATGAGTACATATAGCAAGGATTCTAATTGATGTGATAATAAACACCTGGAGTTAAATATTGGGGCAACTGCTGTAAGATCAGAGAGACAGAAGAGCCAGCCACAGCCCCTCTCACCTTGCCAGCTCCTCAGCAGAAAAGGGATGCTGCGATACTGTCTCTGCCCGCCTTATAGTCCTCTCTCTGCTCTGCCATATCACTCCCTATTTGCTCATCCCAAATGTCAGGATTAAAGGTGCGTGCCACCCTGCCTGGCCTCTGTGGTTGACTAGTGGCTAGCTGCTCTCTGATCTCCACATAAGCTTTATTTGTTAGAGCACAAACAAAAATCACCACAAGAACATGTAATGATTTCTGGTTTTTCTTCCAGGTACAATAAAAATTTAGAAGAAGCTAAAATTGTTGGAATAAAGAAAGCCATCACAGCCAACATTTCCATAGGTATTGCCTACCTATTGGTCTATGCAGCATATGCACTGGCATTCTGGTACGGGACCTCCTTGGTCCTCTCAAATGAATACTCTATTGGACAAGTGCTTACTGTAAGTACTATGTGATTTACAAAAAGATTCACTTAAAATGCCATTTAAATTGAGTAGTTTTAATTTGACCTTAGGAGAATGCGTTTTGAAACTTATTAAATACCATAAAAAAAAAAACACTCATTCAAACAGTCACTAGGCTCAGGAGTGGAGGAGAAATTAGATGGGTCCAAAATTCAATATTGTTGTCTTTCTTACAGATATCTTAAACTTATTCTTTATGTGTCAATGTTGCATTAAATAATTAAAAAGTCTTCCTCATGGAGTATTATAAACCAACATCTTAGTCACTGTACCATCTGCCATCGCTGTGAAGAGACATTATAACCAAGGCAGCCCTTATAAAAGATAGCATCTAATTGGGAACTTGCTTACAGTTTCAGAGGTTTAGTCTATTATCACCATGGTGGGGAGCATGGCAGCACAGAGGCAGACATGGTCCTGGAGAAAGGGCTATATCCTAATCCAGAAGCAGAAAGAGAGGGACAGAGACAGAGAGAGAAATAAGTTTAGCTTTTGAAACCTCAAACCACCTCCCACCCCAGTGATATATGTCCTCCAACAAGGCCATACTCCCTGGTCTTTAATAATCTAATCAAAGAGTTTCACTCCCAGGTAACTAAGCATTCAAATAGACGAGCCTGTTGAGGCTGTTCTTCTTCAAACCACCATAAATAAGAGCGAGCGCATATTTGAATTCTCTACTTCTCTCTGTGTGTCTTCTGTCACGTTAACTGTGGTCTGATGTCTGTCTGTCTGTCTGTCTTTGCAAAGGACTCTATATTCATTGAACGGCACAGAAAAACTGGATATTGGAAAGGAATGAAGAATTCTTTTTTACTGAAAAAATTAATAGAGTTTTATAAGAGGAGATGCTACTTTACTGACCCAAAATAGCACTTAGAACTACAGGCAGATCTTATCAACTCATACCCACTTGGTGCCTCCATAATTTACACTTAATACTTGTTTTCTTTAAAGTTGCTTTTAGTTTATTGTCTGTTTTTAACAAATTAATAGTATAACACACACACAGTTACATACTTTTTCCTGGGTCAGGAATATGGAACAGTAGATAGTGTAAGATTAAAGCTATGAATTTAGGTTATAAAAGCTAAGTATTTCTGAACTCCAGGGTGTGATTAGGTTGGTTACCTCTCTCTCTCTGTCTGTCTGTCTGTCTCTCTCTCTCTTCCTTTTTGTTTTTTTTCTAGAGACAGGGTTTCGCCTTGGATGCTCTGGAACTCACTCTGTAGGTTCTGCTGGCCTTGAACTCACTGAGATCTGCCAGCCTCTGGGATGAAAGGTTTGCACCACCACCGTCTGGCTGGAAAGCTACTTTTTAAATGTTTGTTTGTTTGTTTGTTATTTTTACTATTGAGAAATGAGGATATTCCCAGTCATTTGCTTTGCTTTCCACATTGTCTCATATTGATTTATCTTTATACTTTTTTATGTGGGTGTGGAAGGTTTTCTTGTGCATGCCTGGTGCCTGCTGAGACCAGAAGAGGGCACCAGTTTTCCTGAACTGGAATTAGAAAGAAACAAAAACCCAAATACCTGTTCATTAGATTTCAAAAGCGCACAGTATAGGGAGGTGAACTGGAGACACTGAGTCAAGTCTTAGATGTGTGCTGCCTGATGAAGAGCATCTGCAGAGGCCATAGCATTCAGGACAGCATAGACAGAGCAGGTCAACTCAAAGGCCAAAAATTTGAAGAGAAGGTCCTGAAGATGGACAGTACTTATCTGGATACAGACCTGGTCTTGCGTTTATTTCATTTTATTCTTGTGAAAACCTAGATAAAAATGCTGTATCTTCAAAAAAAGTTTGTAGTTAATATGAATGATTGTATAAAAAGTATACCCTTGTGTGATAAAGCAAGTAAGACATTATTCTAGGCACATTAAGTATTTAAAGTTAAATTTACATTATTTTTATCTTAATTTAAAAAAATCAAAGATATCTCATTTATGGTAACTGCAATATAATATTTTGATATATGTATATAGTATGGAGTAGTTAAATATAAATGATTACCAGGATTTTAACATGAATCTTTTAATCGTGAACTTAAAATATTTTAGTACTCAATGTTCTTGCCATTTATTCTTGCCAGTATTCTATGCCAGTTATTTTTGTCATTTTTGAAATGAAATTGATTATATTAGAAGACAAAGAACACATGAGAAAAACTTTTCTGAGTACTGAGTAAGTGCATGCTTTGGCCTCTTTCTCAGGTCTTCTTCTCGATATTAACGGGCACATTTAGTATTGGACATCTTGCTCCAAACATAGAAGCCTTCGCAAACGCAAGAGGGGCAGCCTATGACATCTTCAAGATAATTGATAATGTGAGTCTGACCTGCCCATTTTCCATCTACTGAAAAGATCTTTCTTATGGAGTCAGTTTTATTTTTACATTCTCTCTCAAGTGTCACTATAAAGTAGTTATTGGTAATGTAGTAATCTCCTAAAATATTGCTTTGTTTAGGAGCCAAGCATCGACAGCTTCTCATCAAAGGGACACAAACCAGACAGTATAATGGGAAATTTAGAATTTAAAAATGTCCACTTCAGCTACCCATCTCGAAGTGGAGTTAAGGTATGGTGATAAATGATAAATCTGTGATTCAGTAAACTGTTAGACACTCCTTTAGATAGTGTAAAAAAAAAGGCTAATAATCACACACACACACACACACACACACACACACACACATATATATGTACTTAAACCCAGTACTGATTTTAGCTTTCAGCTCATAGAATTTGTGTGTGCCTATTTGTCCTGGGAATAGTCTTAACATTAGCTTCTTGCCTGTCTTGGCAGATCTTGAAGGGCCTCAACCTGAAGGTGCAGAGCGGACAGACGGTCGCCTTGGTGGGCAACAGTGGCTGTGGGAAAAGCACCACTGTGCAGCTGCTGCAGAGGCTCTACGACCCCACAGAGGGCGTGGTGAGTGGGCATGCAGTGGCCAGAAGCAGTTAGCATTGCTCAACATTCTGACTATGCGATTCTGAAGGATAAAAACCACACATTCCATTTCAGATCAGTATTGATGGACAGGACATCAGGACCATCAATGTAAGGTTTCTGCGGGAAATCATTGGAGTGGTGAGTCAGGAACCTGTGTTGTTTGCCACCACGATCGCTGAAAACATTCGCTATGGCCGGGAAAACGTCACCATGGATGAGATTGAGAAAGCTGTAAAGGAAGCCAATGCCTATGACTTTATCATGAAACTGCCCCATGTGAGTTGTGCCTGCCCTCTGTCACCCTGGAGCTCAACAAATGAGCTCTGGCCTGATGAGTCCATGTGAACGTAGGAAACTCTTGCTAGTTGGAAGAACTTCCTTAGGAGAAATCCAGTTTACTGTGGATCTTACCTCGCTCACCCTATGGACTAGCGGTAGAGATGTGTTTCAAAAAACTGGACTGTGTATTGCTGGGGACCTTCCAGTGATGATTATGTCTCAATTTGGAATGTGAACTGAGGTAGTTTGTTGCTTTACTACATTTTCTTGTTTTGTTTGTTTGTTGGTTTTAATTGTAGAAATTTGACACCCTGGTTGGTGAGAGAGGAGCCCAGCTGAGTGGAGGACAGAAACAGAGAATCGCCATTGCTCGTGCCCTGGTGCGCAGCCCCAAGATCCTCCTGCTGGATGAGGCCACCTCAGCCTTGGACACAGAAAGTGAAGCTGTGGTTCAGGCTGCCCTGGATAAGGTCTGTGAGCTATACTTACAAAGGTCTGAATTATATAAGAACAATAGTATTCCATTGTTTATGTTTTTTCTTGTGTGCGTGAGTCTCTCTCTCTCTCCCTCTCTCTCTCTCTCTCTCTCTCTCTCTCTCTGGATGTGTGTGTATGCATATGTATGTATAGGTGCACTTGGAAGTGTGTGCACATGTATGGATTATCTTTATTATTATTATGAGTTGATCTCCTTTATCTTTTGAGACAGTGTTTCTCAGTGAGCCTGGAGCTCAGTAATTTGGTAACACTAGTTGGTCTGAGTCTCTACCTCCCTAGAAGACTTTTCTTTTTTTAAAAAAGGTTATATTTAATTTTTTAATAATGTTTTTATTTATTTTTGAGGATTTTATACATTTATTTTGATCATATTCTTTGTTATTGTTTTGTTTTATGAGACAGACTTTCTCTTTGTAGACATGATTGTTCTGGAATTTGTCTGTAGACCAGGCTGGCCTTGAAATCAGAGATCCACCTGCCTTTGCCTCCAAAGTGCTGATAATAAAGGTGTGAATCACTATGCCCAGCTTTGATCATATTTTTTACCCAAGCCCAGTCCCTCCCAAGATGTTTCCTTACCTTCCTACCCACCCAACTTTATGTTCTTTCTCTCGAAACAAACATGCAAAACCAACATCCAGTTTGTGTTGCTGACTCCTGACTCTCTCTCCCTGAGAGTGGTTGATATAGTTTTACTCCCACGAAGAAAACTAATGTTTTCTCTACCAGAGATATCCATGACTAGTGGGACTTCATGCCCATGTATTTATTGAAATCATAGATTATTTTCTATATGTTTATTGGTCTTATATTGTCAAAACACTGGCACTCTGTAAACACAAATTGAATGAATGAGTTCTTACATATAATTATTCATGTGTCAAAACCCGGGTTTCTCCCTCTCCAGGCTAGAGAAGGCCGGACCACTATTGTGGTAGCTCACCGCTTGTCTACAGTTCGTAATGCTGATGTCATTGCTGGTTTTGATGGTGGTGTCATTGTGGAGCAAGGAAATCATGATGAACTCATGAAAGAGAAGGGCATTTACTTCAAACTTGTCATGACACAGGTACAGTGGAACTCTAGAATCTTCCAAAATCATACTAGTGATGACATATTACTATTTAATGCTATAGATGATTTGACTTGATTCCTTGAAAAGCAGGAAAAATACTGTGGATATTCAAGACCAGACAAGTGTTTTGTGTTACTTTTTCTGGGAAAGAGAGAAGCTTAAAAGGACATTTAACAGTTAACAGTGTTTAGAGATGAGCTACCCATGGTAGTAGCTCCTGGCCACAAATGGCTACTGAACATTTAAATATCCATTAATCTGGATTTGGAATGTTTTAAGTACAAAATGAACACTGGGATTCTGGAGGTCTAGTATTTAAAAAAATGTGAATTATTTCAGTAGTTTTTTTGTATTGTTACACATTGAATGTATAATAAGTTATCTAACAAAAATATCTAGGATTCGCTTGATTAAATATACAATTAAATTGATTTTTATCCATTTTCACATTTTCTAATGTGGCTGCTAGAAAATTTTAAATGGCATGACAGATGTGGCTCACATTATGAAATATACTATATTACCTTTGATATCATTAGTTCAACACAAACTTAATTGACTGAATGCCCCAGAAAAAAAAAAAAAGATTGTTTTACTTAGCTTTCTGTTGCTGTGATAAAACACCAGAGCCAAAGCCAACTTAGGGAAAACAGGGTCAATTCCATCCCGTAGCATATAGTCAGCCTATCATCCAAGGAACTCAAGGCAGGGACCTGGAGGAGGCTACAGAGGAATGCTGCTTACTGGTTTGTTCCCTCTGGCTTATTCAGTCTTTCTTATACAACCCTGGACCTCTGCCCACAGTGTTCTGGCTCCTCCCATTTCAATTGTAAATCAAAAACAAAAAACAAAAAACAAAAACAAAAACCACCCACAGAGTTGCTTAAAGGCCATTTTTTTCCTTCTTTCTTTTTTATATATAAAAGTTATTTTTTTCCATATATCTCCTTGCTCTCCCTTCCTTCCCCCCCAACCCCTCCCAGTCAGCCTTCTACCTCCCTCCTCCCTTCTCCCCATCTCCCCATCCCCTCCCCCAAAAGGGCAAGAAGTCCCAAGGTGGATCAGCTCAGCATCCACTCCAGGAAAGTCCAATTTACTCATCTTATTTTCTAGCAGCCACATTAGAAAATGTGAAAATGGATAAAAATAAAATTGTATATGTCAAGACTGGGTTAGGTGTTCCCCTGGAGAGAAGAGAGAGAGAGAATGGGCTCTGAAGTACCAGTCCACGCACAGAAACACAGTCTGATACCTCCCCTTGAGGCTCCACATACTGCCCATGTCAGTGGACAGTTGCCTATCCTTGGAGGGTCTAGTTCCTTTTCCTGATGGCTCTCCAGTGGCTGTTCTTGATTCAGTGAGCTCCACAGAGCTCCAGCCAGCCATCACTGTGGGAGTTTTCATCATAAGCCCTATGCCCTTGCTCATATAGATTCTCCTCCTTTGCTTTCAACCATGTATCCCTGCCTCTACCTCTGTTCATTGTTGGATGTAAGTTCTGTGATGGTGCTTGGAGTGGCTGTTCCTTTGATTATAGGGGAAGTCCTGTCTAGGAAACACCTTCACTATTGGTTGGAGACATACACAGGGACATCCTCTGAGTTCTTGTAGATTACACTAGCACCCTGTCTTTTTCCAACCCCCACACTGGCTTCCTCTATAAAGATCTCCATCTCTTTTTCCCCTCCCGGTTGCTCCTCTCACTCAGTCATCTCTTTTTCTCATGATTCATTCCCACACCTTAGTTGTGGCCCCTTATGCTCCCAATTAGCTAGGAAGATTTTCACTGTTTTCTCTTTCTAGGAGAGTCCCTGGATATCTCTCTTAAGTTCCTTCTGATCTCAAGCTTTTTAGGAGTTCTAGTTTGCAGCTTTGGTGTTCTTTGCTTTGTGTCTAAAGTTCTCTAATGAGTGGCTACATCCTGTGTTTATCTTTCTGAGCTTGTGATACCTCACTCAGGAGAATAGTCTCCAAGTCCATGGTTTGCCTGCAATTTTTAGGATGTCTTTTTTTTTTTCTTTTTAACTGCTTAGTAGTACTTCATTGTGTAGATGTACCACAATTTGTTAATCCATTCTTCAGTTGAGGAGCATCTGGTTGTTTCCAAGTTCTTGCTATTATGAACAATGCTGCTATGAACATAGTTGAGCTAATGCCTTTGCAGTGTGAGTGTGGGTCCTTGGGGTATACCCACTTGTAGTATTGCTGGATCATTGGGGAGATTGATTCCCAGGTTTCTAAGGAACCACCATACTGCATTCCAGAGTGGCTATACAAGTTTACACTCCCACCAACAATAGAGGAGTGTTCCCTTTGCTCTGCATCCTCTCCAGCATGTGTTTTTTATTTTAGCCATTCTGACAGGTATAAAGTGGTATCTCAAAGTTGATTTTATTTGCATTTCTCTGATAGCTAAAGATGTTGAACAATTTTTCAAGTGCCTTTCAGCCATTTGTAATTCTTCTGTCAAGAATTCCCTTTTTAGTTCTCAACTCCTGTTTTTAATTGGGTTATTTATGGTTTGGGGCTCTAGTTTCTTGAGTTCTCTGTATATTTTAGAAATCAGTCCTCTGTCGCTAGTAGGGTTGGTGAAGTTTTTTTTTTTTTTTTTCCGTTCTGTAGGCTGTCATTTTTGTCTTATTGACAGTGTCCTTGGCCTTATAGAAACTTCTCAGTTTCAGGAGGTTCCACTTATTAATTGTTATTCTTAGGGTCTGTGCTACTGGTGTTATATTTAGAAAGTGGTAACGTATGCCAATGCATTGGAGGGTATTTTTGACTTTCTTTTCTATCAAGTTCCTGGGGTTATGTTGAGGTCTTTGATCCACTTGGATTTAAGTTTTGTGCAGGATGATAGGTTAGGACCTATTTCTATTCTTCTACATACTACCATCCAGTTATGCCAACACCATTTGTTGAAGATAGTCTTTTTTCCATTAGATAATTTTGGCTTCTTTGTGAAGATCTGGTGTCCCTAGGTGTGTGGGTAAATGTCAGAGTGTTCAGTTTGATTCAATTGATCTACAAGTCATTTTTTAATGCCAGTACCAGGCTGTTTTTATTAATGTAGCTCTACAGTATAGCTTGAAGTCAGGTATAATGATGCCTCCTGAAGTTCTTTTATTGAACAGGATTGTTTTGGCAATCCTGGATTTCCTGTTATTCCATGTGAAATTGAGTATTGTTCTTTTAAGGTCTGTAAAAATTGTGTTGGGATTTTGATGGGTATTGCATTAAATCTGTAGATTGCTTTTGATAGTATTGCCATTTTTTATTGTGTTGATCCTACCTATCCAGGAGCATGGGAGGTCTTTCCATTTTCTGATATCCTCTTTAATTTCTTTCTTCAGCGACTTAAAGTTTTTGTCTAAGAGGGCTGCTACTTCTTTGGTTAGAGTAATGCCAAGATATTTAATGCTCTTTGCAGGTATTATAAAGGGTGATGTTTCTCTAATTTCCTTTTCAGACCTTTAGTGTGTAGAAGTGTATTGATTTTTTTGAGTTGATCTTGTACCCTGCTACATTGCTGAAGATGTTTCTCAGCTGTAGAAGTTCCCTGGTAGAATTTTGTGGGTCACTTATGTATACAATCATATCATCTGCAAAAAGAGATAGTTTCACTTCTTTCTTTCCAGTTTATACCCCCTTAATCTCCCTTTGTTCTCTTATTGCTTTAGCAAGAACTGTATTGAATAGATAAGAAGAGAGAGGACAGCCCTGTCTAGTTCCTGATTTGAGTGGGATTAATTTGAGTTTTTGTTCATTTAGTTTGATGTTGGCTGTCGGCTTGCAGCATATCGCCTTTATTATATATAGGTATTTTCCCTATATTCCTGAATTCTTCAGGACTTTTATCATGAAGGAGTGTTGGATTTTGTCAAAGGCTTTTTCTGCATCTAATGAAATGATCATGTGTTTTTTTCTTTCAATTTGCTTATATGATGGATGACATTCACAGTTTTTCATATGGTAAACCAGCCCTGTATCTCCGGGATGAAGCCTACTTTGATCATGGTGGATGATTTTTTTGGATATGTTGTTGGATTCGGTCTGCCGGAATTTTATTGAGAATTTTTGCATCAATGTTCATGAGGGAAATTAGTCAGTAATTCTCTTTCTCTGTTGCATCTTTGAGTAGCTTGGGTAGTAGGGTAATTGTGGCCTCATGAAAAGAGTTTAGCAATATTCCTTCAGTTTCTACTGTATGGAACAGTTTGAGGCGTATTGGTATTAGTTCTTCTTTGAATATCTGGTAGAATTCTGCACTGAAATCATCTGTTCCTGGGTTGTTTTTTTTTTTTTACTTGGCAGACTTTTAATGACAGCTTCAATTTTCTTTGGGGTTATAGGTCTGTTTAGATGTTTAGCCTGATCTTGATTTAATTTTGGTAAATGGTACCTGTTGAGAAAGCTGCCCATATCTTTTAGGTTTTCCATTTTTCTGGAATATAGATTTTCAAAGTATTACCTGATAATTCTCTGGATTTCCTGGGGATCTGTTGTTATGTCCCCTAAAGGCCAGTCTTATGGATTCATTTTCTTTCTTTAAATTTTTAAATTTATTTTAGAGACTTTTTAAATTAAAATTCCTGCTTCCTATATGTTAAGGTTTCGGTCCAATTTACAAACTAAGCATCACAGAAAAGGCCATTGTAGTGGGTGGTACATTTTACCTTTTCATTTTACAGTTTGCATTTCATCACAGGAGAAAGTACAGAAGCTTATCCCACCTGTTCCATAGCAACCTGAAACACAGTTTTCTTGATGACGATGCTCGGGAGTGATACCCCTGTCTAACTAACCAAGTTCTCAGTCTTTCTCATTTGTTTTAGACTACAGGGAATGAAATTGAACTGGGAAATGAAGCTTATAAATCCAAGAGTGACATGGATGCCACTGAGTTGACTTTTAAAGGATCAAAATCCACTTTAACAAGGAGACCCACTTTCAGAAGTGTCCCTGATCCACGAGACCAAGAAAGAAGAGTGAGTGTGAAGGAGGTCCAGGTACGGATGCAGCTGTAGTCTTAGTAGTAAAACCTCCCCCAACCTGCTACTTCTGTTAGTTAGGAGTACTGAGGCTAGGGTAAGAGGGCAAACAGACATAAACGGTTAGATGCTTGTCACATTGTATAGATTGTGCCAGAAATCTAAATCACAACATTTTATAATCAGGTCAGAATTTAAGAGTAAGAATTCATAGGAAGTTTTTTTTTTTTTTTTTTTTTTTAAATTTTGGAGTTATGTAAAGAAACTATAGTGGTCTCTAGTTTTTGTTTTAACCCTTTGGGGGCCTGCCACCAACTTCCAAATTAATACATGGAAACTTACTCTTACATCTGAATGCTCAACCTTAGCTTGGCTTGTTTGTTGCCAGCTTTTCTAACTTAAATTATCCTGTTTCGCTTTGCCTATGTTTTGCTTCTGTGACTTTTACCTTTCTTTATTCTATATATCTTTATTTCCTTCTAAGTCCATGGCTGGCTGCGTGGGTCAGTGACTGGAGTCCTCTCCTCCTTTTCTTGTTCCTTCTCTCTCTTCTCTTGAGCCTAGATTTCTGCTCCTGTTTATTCTCTCTGCCTCTCAGCCCCGCTTATTTCTTTCTCCTGCCTTGCTATTGGCCATTCAACTCTTTATTAGGCCAATCAGGTGTTTTAGACAGGCAAAGTAACATGGCTTCACAGTTACACAAATGCAGCATAAAGAATGCAACACATCTTTGTATCACTAAACAAATGTTGCACGGCATAAATGAATGTAACATATCTTGAAATAATAATCCACAACAGTGGTCTATATTAATTAATGGCTTTGCTGTGACAAAATACCCAACTAAAGCAATTTCAAGGAGGAAGGAAAAGTTTATTGTTGCTCACAGTTTGAGGGTAAAGTTCATGCTGGGGCTTAAGATGAAAGCAGAGTGGTGGTGCTTGTGTGTTCGGCTTTCTCCCCTTTGATTCAGCCCTCGGGTAGGTCTTCTCAGAGCAGTCACTTAGATCTTAATCTGGATAATCCCTCATTGTTGTGCTCTGAGGTTTGTCTTCTTGGTTATTCTGGATCCTATTAAATGGACAATATTAGCCATCGCCGTCAGGAATTCTTAAAGTCAGCAATGTTGAATAAATCTTAAGGCATTAGTACAATCATGCTGTTGTGTTTTGTTTTTTGTAGTGCAAGGCCTCATACCTCTTGGTTGGGCACCTTGCCAATGAGCTACACCCCCCACCCATCACTTTACTGTCTGCTATAGCATGTGGGGCACAGCACTTGTGCTAATGCTATTGTGCTGTTAATGCACATGAAGGGTCTGGACAGATGGGTAGAGCTGGAGTCCAGCCATTATATATTTAAGTAAACATAAAGTCAACCAAAGTTATGCTATAAGAGTTAGAAGCACATATTCTTATAACCTCGTGTCTGTAGTATCAGAATTATGTGTTAGGGCAGTTTAATAGTATTTAAAAGGGTAAAACACTGGTGGATCTGCCAGTATTAAATTTTCTATTGTTTGTTCCCAGTTGTAAATATTCTTGTCTTCTGAATTCTAGGCCAAGAGTATTGGTAACAACATCATCAGGATTTTGTTGTTGTTGTTGTTAGATGAAACTGTCAGTTAATTCAGAAATAGTACTACCAGTTAATAAGGAATCATGTTATATTCATTAATGATATTATGGATAGATGGACTTAATTTCAGTTTTAAAATAGTACTTCTGTGTGTATGACTGCTTTGCTTGTGTATATGTGTGTGTACCATGTGTGTGTGGTACCTTTAAAGGCCAGAAGTAAGCCCCCTAGAACTAGAGTTACAGACAGTTATGAATTGCCTTTAGGTGCTAGAAATAGAACATGGGTCCTCTGGAAGATCACATGTGCTATACAGTGCTGACACATTTCTCTAGCCCCCACATTATCAATTTTGTGAACTATCTGGTTGTAATGTATATCTTTTCCAGGATGAAGATGTACCTCTAGTTTCATTTTGGCGGATCCTAAAGCTAAACATAACCGAGTGGCCTTATTTAGTCGTTGGTGTACTTTGTGCCATTATAAATGGATGCATGCAACCAGCATTTGCCATAGTATTTTCAAGGATTATAGGGGTAAATGTTGGTGTCCTTTCTGTGTATTTGTTTGTGTTTACTGATGAAGAGTGACTGCGTTGCTGCTATTTGTACCATTGATGATAACCAGGAAAACATGATCCCCCATTGTCCTGAAGGAAGGCAGAATGCAGATGCCTTAGAGGTCAGCGTTCTGAAAGCCAAGCTTGTTCCAGTACACAAAGTCTGTCTGTCTGTCTTTCAAACTGTGTGAGATAGGGAGTGGGCTGCAGGAGGAACACCTTCCTCAGCGATAGAACTAACAGACCCTGAAATATTTTGTCACAGGTTTTTACAAGAGATGATGATCCCGAAACCAAACAACAGAATTGTAATTTGTTTTCACTACTTTTTCTGGTCATGGGAATGATTTCTTTTGTTACCTATTTCTTTCAGGTAAGTGTCTTCATCGTTTCTGTATTCATTTTGGAGAATTTTGCAGACACGTATTTAGCGTCCCTATTTGTGTAGTTCCTCTTTGTTTCTGGGGCTGTCACAGTCCTGTGGTTCTTCTTCCTCTTGCTCTTTCATCCTCCTCCTCCTCCTCCTCCTCCTCCTCCTCCTCCTCCTCTCTACCCTTTCCCCAGATACATCCCTAATCACAGAAAGGGAATGTTCATTGTGCTATGGTCACTAGGACAAAGATGGGAGCCTGAGGATAAGACTGAAGCCAAATATTGCAGCTCTATTTAGGATTTAGAGAAATGCCTTTCTATATTTTAAAACACACAAAACGAAACTTCAGGAAACTAAGAGAACTCTGCAAGTGTATTACACTAATTTAAACAGACGTTGAGACTTTTGTCACTGTGCTCTGCTACAGAGAAAGAACCCTTTCTTTTTCTTTTTGGGGTTCTTTTGTTCTCTTGTTTATTTGGGTTTTAAGACAAGGTTTCTCTTTGTAACAGAGAATTAATACATATCTATAATGTGTTAGCTAGGGGCTGTCCTGGAACTCAGTTTTGTAAATCAGACTGGCCTGGAACTCACAGAGATCTGCCTGTCTATGCCTCTCAGGTGCTGGGAATAAAGGTGTGCTAGCAGAAAGACCCTTTCAATGACTGGAGAATGTCAATCATTGAAAGAAGAGAAGCATTTACAACTCCAAACACATTTTGCAGCTTCAAAATCATATGACTCAAATTCAGTGGCAAAGCATTAAATGCTCTTTGTTTGGGGAGGTGTGCAGTATGGACTCAGGTTACACTTAGATTTTTCTGTCATTTGGACACAGAACCTTACACATCTGTGGAACAATTAGCCATTTTAGTTGCCTTTACCTGAGCTTCCTTTGGCAAATATATGGGAAATGTTACCTCGTGTTGACTGAGAACTTATAACCAAATGAGAAAGCCCAGATCTATGAGGGGCATGGGAAATAACCTCCTATTGAATGAATCAGTCATTACCCACATTAAATCTTTCAACTGAAGCTCTGAATGGGTTTTTAAATACATTTTGGTATTTTATTTTATGTGTATGAGTGTTTTGTTTGCATGTATGTCTGTGCACCATGATCATGCCTTGTGCTAGTAAAAGCCAGAAGAGGGACACCAGATTCCCTGGAACTGGAGTTATAGATGGTTAGGAACCAGCGTGTAGGTTCTAGGAATGGAATCTGGATCCTCTGAAAGAGCACCAGTGCTTTTTCCAGCCCCTAGCTAACACATTATAGATATGTATTCATATTTTTTTAGACAAGACACAGTTTCCTGAACAGTGCTGGAAGGAAAAAAATGAATAAAATGGTTATTTGACTAAATACTTAAAAGATTATAGACTGCACCTTGCTAGAATAAATGGGACACTGTGTACCGGCAAGAGGGTCACAACTGTTTGGAGGTGGCTCAGATGCTCTGTGGGTACTAGGTAGGAGACTGGGAGGTAGGCTCCTTTGAGGCGGTCATTCTTGCTTTGGCCATTAGAATGGTGAAGCTGGAGTGGAAGCAATCTCCTCACAGCCTGGCTTTGTTGGATAAACGGAGTCCATTAGAACTCAGTCTGGCAAGACTGCTAAATCACATTGAGAAATGGCCAGTGGATCCTTGGACTTGAGAAGTGTTAATCCAGTCCATGCTGGGAAGGGTGGAATGTCCAGCTGCTCATCTGAGGGGAGGTCAGACTGGGTTCCATTCTGCTCAGGAATTTGCATTTCTTGATATAGACCGCAATTATGCCACTGCTGAGCTATGGTCTGTGGAGGCCTGTCAGCTATTCCAACCCCCAGTTTGTTTTTAAGCATGATGGTTATAGGATTATGACATCATGTGTATAGCCCATAACAGAAGATAGCCCTCAACACAAACAACAGCAACAATTTCCCTGTGGTACACTGCAGGCAGGTGTACATGGTGCCCAACGAGGATCACTTGGTCTAGCAAATTTAAAGTAAGAAAGACCTTTCGCATGACTTTTGGTCCAACAGCAGACACCTGTTGTGTCCCCCCTCCCCCAAGCCTTTACTTGCACAGCCCCTCTTCCTTTTCAATCTTGGCCTCTGCTCCCTGCACATGTTTCCTCCCTTTCAGTAACATCCAGAATGCAACTTGGGAGCACAAAAGACAATTTGGCTGTCATCTCCCATTTCTCTGATAGCACAGGAGGCGACAGGGATGGAATTGAGTTCTTTCTTGTTATTCCACACAACCTTTCTCATACTGCTTGTTCATACGGGTACCACTTTCAGGTGGAAAGGCAAATACTGTTGCTTCCATTGTCCCCACATGAGGTCATCATATGGGGGCTTGGTTGTCCTTTCCCAGATGTGCCTGATGTAGCATCACTCCTATCTTGCTCTTCTTTCCTGTTACTCTGTCCCTCCGCCACACATTGAAGCATAGCCCTGAACGATGAGGAGGGAGTGCAAAAGGCTTCTCTTGGTGAGCATCTTCCTCAGACTGTTTTGGTCCCAAACTTTGGCTTTTTCAGTTTGAAAGCTAAGGCATGAGCTTGTTCTCTGCCTCCTTTATGTATAAATGACTGTAAATTCTTTTTCCCAGATTTCACCTAAGGTTCTTGTGCAGTTATTAGCAGTGCATCTTTTTTTTTTTTTTTTTTTTTTGGTCTGACAAATGTTCCATTTAGATAATAATTTTTGTTTCCAGCTTGTTTAGAGTACCTCAGCTTCTAAGTGATTGCTGTTATTCACTGGGGAGATAAGTAGTCTGGGATTGGGGATGGGTGGGACTTAGAAACACTTTTGTAGGACATCTCTGGACATGCTGTCACTGACGGGGAGCCATGGGGTTACTGGGAGAGCTGGCCTGTCTCACCACTGCCGCTACATACCTGGCTATCGTGTGGAGTCACAGCAAGACAGCAAACCCAGGAATGGGGTCTTGTGACTTCATGTTCCTGCTGCCCCTGCAATAGCATTGATCCTTTGCCTGCTGGGTACTTGGTGTCTGAGTCTCTGGCCAGCCTTCTCTGTCCTGACTCAGTCTCGTTGTTCTTAGGGCTTCACATTTGGCAAAGCTGGAGAGATCCTCACCAAGCGACTCCGATACATGGTTTTCAAATCCATGCTCAGACAGGTATGGCTGGTGAGGCTTGCACCCGGGGGTGGGGGTGTGGGATTCACTTCTCTCTTGTGAATTCACATAGATTGCAGGAGCTCTGTCAAGTTCCTCAGATAGAGATCCTGCGTGGGTCTCCTCAGCCTCCTCTTGAGGTGTTGGTGAGCCACTGTAGATGTAGGCTGCAGACCAGCAGTCTGTTTGCTTCAGGCAGGCACAGGGAACCGGACTGTGTTGAGACAAGTGGAGTCTCCAGAGTAGATTCTCTTCCAGCCTTTTGGTCCTGCATGGAAAGACCACAGAAGCCAATAGTCTTCATTCCCCTCTCTTTCCTTGTTTCTCCTGTGAATCTGGGATACTAGGTCATGACTCCTGTCCTCAGGAGATACGCTCCATGCCTTTCATTCCACAGACCCAAGATCATCGCCATGACTCATCATTCCTCACTGCCTATTTTCTTTGCTCTACAGAGACTAATATAACCCACATGTATGGTTAGCTCCTGACTTAATAGGACAAAGTGCATCTCACACTTTGCACACTCAAGACCCTCAAAACAGATAGTGAGGGTATTTTCCTTAAAGAAGAAGTGGGTTTTGGGATTAGCATTCTGGGCCAGGCCAGTTGAAAGTAGAAGGACTTTTTTTTATTTGTGAGAAATTTGCATATGACTTTAAAATTTTTGTGATCAGCAATTATTTGCTATTAAATAAAAAAGATGTCCAAGCATCCTAGCCTAGGCAAGCTAGAGGCACTTGAAGCCAGCTCAGAAGTATCAGTGTTTCACAATGGCAGTAACATCTCCCAGGCTGTTATTTTGTTGTTTTAAGATTTATTTTATTTTTTAAGTTATATGTATATTTGGAGGGTGATGATGTGCACATGAGTTCAGGGCCTGTCAAGGTGCCATTGTTCAGACTGAAACCTTAATGACTCCCTCCCTCTTTAATATTTTTACCTCTACACCAATTGTTCATCGGCCTCCTACCTGGTTTTATTACCTCATTCTAGTCTGGAGGCAGAGTGTATCTAGCAGGGAAAAGTCCATAGTCTCTGCAGTTGCTGAAGGCCATGCACATTTACATGCCATCCACCTCACAGAAGTCATATGTAATGGCACCCCATCCAGAACATGGTGTCTTTAAGACACCATAGGTAACTACACACCCCAATAGGACAAAAGGATCCAGAGATAAACAAAGTGTGTTCTTTGTTTGTTTAGGTTGCCATGGCCTGCTAGCTTCTGTTAAGATTGTGTGAGCCTTGGCTTGGGTCTTTGCAAGTGTTTTGTGGTGCAAGGCCTCATACCTCTTGGTTGGGCCCCTTGCCAATGAGCTACACCCCCCACCCATCACTTTACTGTCTGCTATAGCTCCCACCTCTTCCTTCATCTGCATGTCTGCTCACTGCCCGCTTAGAGAGTCTTCTCTGCCCCTCTCCACCATGTCCTCCTTGGAGATGTGTTTGTCCAGAGTGTTAATTTCCACCCAGACAGTGTGCATTTGTTTATGCGTGCCTTCTCTCCCTGAAGCTGAGACTTCATAGTGATAGCAGTGGTACACTCACTGTTTCATATTTGGAGTTGTGCTGGAGACAAGTAGAGACTTTTTAAAAAATAAAATAGTCCAGTTATGTGTTTGTATATTAACTCTCCTCTGTCTATTGAACATTGAATTTTGCATATTAAATGTGGGGGATATGTGATAGCCGAGGCTGTTACTTTCTCCTAAATTGAAGAGTTTTGCAAATAGGGCATTATGATTTTATGATTTAAAAAATGCTGTTTCTGTCACAGGACATGAGCTGGTTTGATGATCACAGAAACAGCACTGGCGCACTGACTACCAGGCTTGCTACTGATGCTTCTCAAGTTAAAGGGGTGCGTGCTTCCTGTGGCTGGGTGTCTCCATTCCATCTTGATCCACAGCGTGAGACTGATTTCCCCATATATTTATTAGCCACTGTCTTTAAGAACATGTAAATGGGTCTGGAAAAAATATAAATATCTATTTAACCCACTGGAACATCACATGCATTGTAGCTAAGGTATAAAATTAAATATATATTACATGGTGTATAGCTCATTAGTATTTTTTGTTTTTGCTGTTTATCACACTATTAATAAGGTCCACCAAGAATAGTTATTAGAAAAGGACCCACTGTGTGCAGTATCCTGCCTGTGAGGCTTATGTGAGGTGTGAGCCTTGCTAATAGAAGGGGAAGAATTAGGGTACATCTCACAGGGTCAGTCAGTCTGTTTTACTGCTCAGTTAACCAACACACAGTTGTAATTGCTACTTAAGAAAAGACACACGTACCTTGTCAGGATGTTTTCAAGGTGTTCCCATTCAGAGCAGAAGGAGGAAAATCTTCCTTAAAATCATCGTAGGAAACAAAACACATATTAAAAATTACTGCTTTCACAGAGGAAATAACTGAATTCCCACATCATCAGATTTTGATTTCTGATGGAAGTTACAGTTTCTTCTGTACCCACCACTTCACAGCTTCAAGAAGACGATGTGAAAACTCACACGTGTGTTCACTGTTGTGTCCCCTGAACCCTGAGCCTCGGGAACCTGTTACCTTTCAGGCTTCCTGTAAGGTAGAACTATAGGGTGGCTTTTTAGCTAGCAATAGATAGGGCTCTGTTAAAATAGATTGGAATATAAAAACCACATAGGCAAGCTGGAAAATTCTTCAAAGTCTTATAAAGCTCAAGAATTATTTTTATATTTACCTGTTTTAAATGAACAAATCATTTAAATCATTAAAACTTCTGATGAGTTGTATAGGACCAAATGTACCAATAGGACATAATCATATATTTTATGTAATACCCAAGACTTTTACCCTCACACAGTCTGCTTGGTAGGTAAGATTATCAAAAAGTGCAAAAGACTGCCTCAAGGCAGGGTACAGAGTTAGAGACCGCCTAGCTGTCCAAAGGGAGGGTCGGAAGGAGGGAGGGCAGGGGAGGGCTGGCTGGTCTCAATAATGTCAAGCAGACAGGAAGCCTGATGGAGGAGAAAGTGTAGTCCTTCTAGGAGGAATATTCTACTAGGATCAGTGAGATCTCACACCTTTCTCAGATAGCAAGAGTTTGTGATCTTGTGATTTATCTTGATTCTTGGGCCTACCAAGACAGGATCTGCCTATGTCTTAAAGACTACAAACAAGAAATGCCTCTATTGTGCCTGTGGGAGATGCTTTGAATGCTTCTGTCTTCCAGCAGCTGCTGTGGGGAATGAGATCTGTGTAGGATTAAAGGCTCTGAGACCAGGGACACCGTAGTGCATCCTCATTCTATAGTCTCCCACGTGACCTCTCTTGACCTTTACATGAGAACTGTGAGGAAGAGCTCTTTACAGGTCACTCTGCCCTTTAACCTGTGCACAACACAGTAAAGGGTCTCGTCAGTATAAGTTTAGTTGAAGAGACCCCACACACACACACACACAGAGGCACATTTTTCATGATTTTTTACTTTGTGTTTTTTTCCAAATCCAAGTAAATGAAACCTAGTAAGTGTTTCAAATAAGCCCAGGTATATTTTAATACGCTTAAACATTTAATAACATCCACCGTTGCCTGGTCAATCTCTTTTCCATAGCTTGCTTTAGTGTTCGTACTTTGATACATGAAGATGTTTTGGTATTGAAGGCTCAGTCAGGGCTAAGGAGAGGGGGGTTCAGCAGGTACGTTCTCTGCAAGCATGAGGACCTGAGTGTCAACCCACAGCACTCAACGTAAAAAAAAAGCCAGGCATGGCTGCATATGCCTGTCACCTCAACTTTGGGGGACAGAGACAAGGGGACCCCAGGGGCTCATGAGCAAGTGATGGTTAATGAGATACCCTGTTTAGAGTAAGCCACCCCACATCCTGTTTTACCCTCCATATGGGTGAGTATGCCAACATACTCATGTACATGCACTCCACAAATACACACGCACACACATACCTCAATACAAACAAACCAAAAAAGAAAAAAAATCAAAATAGGGAGAAAAATCTAACAAAGGTCTGGATTATTCATCTCTTTCATATTTATGTGGAAGTTCAGAAAATCCTCATTTTTGAAACACAGTAAGTTTATTAGTAAAGCAGTAATATAGTTAATATAAAAATATGTCTATACTTTGTTGTGTTTTTCAGGCCATGGGTTCCAGACTTGCAGTCATTGTCCAGAATGTAGCAAATCTCGGGACAGGGATTATCATATCCTTGATCTACGGCTGGCAGCTGACACTTTTGCTTGTCGTGATTGTGCCCCTCATTATATTTGGTGGCATTATCGAACTGAAGCTATTGTCCAGTCACACCCTGAAAGACAAGAAAGAACTAGAGGTTTCTGGGAAGGTGAGTCAAACCAAGCCTAATTCTTACCTAGCAGGAAGAAGAGTGATTTTTGTGCTGGTGTTCACCGGTTCCCTGATGCTGGTTGTGCTCTGAGGGTGACATTTTAACCATTCTTCCAAAAAGCTTCAGTTTCCTGCACATTCAGATCCAAAGAAAAGTGGGCATTCTCGGCTCCCAGACTGGCAGCTGCTTTTCGCAGATTTCCTGGTTTCAGGCTACTGCCTCCACTTTCTCCTGAGTTCCTACCCAGCCCTCTCCTTCCTTCCATTCTTTTCTGTCTTCTTTATTCTTTCCTCCTCGCCTTCTTTGTTTCTCTGTCTTTCTTTAAGCCATTTCTGGATCCAGGGATGTGGGTGCATTTTGTTACACATGAGTGGGGAGATTCAGTATGGAAAAGTCCTCAGAGCATTTGTTCGCGATGTTTTAGACGACCGCTGTTTCCTCTTCTGGTGCCTCCCCCTTCTCCCACATCTGCTCTCTTTCCCTTGACTCCATTTTCTGCTCACACTGAGCTATCATTATTGTTTTCACAGCTTAACAAATCTGTAAACAAGAAGAAAAGTACAGAATCTAATGTATGTTTTTTAATAATAACTCTAATGTAAATTCTACTATTGAAAAACACAGACTGGAATGAATGGATTTAGAAGTAAGATGTAACAGCCTGTAAGAAAACTCACCTATAAAATTCACAGTCTGCAACCGAAAGACAGTCCAAACAAATAAAATCTGAAATCAAGAAGGTTTAGCCACACTCATAACCAATAAAATAGAATTTAAGGAAAAGTCGGAATACATAAAGGAGATTGCTATTTATTAAGGATAAGTTTTTATGCATCAAGTACTGGAGCATCTGACTTCACTGTTGAACCTGAAAGGAGATCTGGGCTCTAAGGCAATAGTAGTGTGTGAACTAATGAGCCCTCTCTCTCTAGTTCATTATCTAGATTTAAAAGACTTAACAAGTTGGTTTTCTTTGATGATAGTAGGAGAAACTGAAAAAGCAATGCTAAGAAGGAAATTTATGGCAGGGAATGCCTACACCATAAAGAGATGTCTCCTTAGTAATGCATTCAAGTCTTGTAGAGATGAGAACAAACCAAACCAAAACACAAGTGACTGAAATAGAGTATAAAGGAGCACCGCAAGGGACCAATGAGGAAAGATGGCTCCATGAGAAAGAGCATTCATTGCCTTTCCAAGAACCCAAGTTTATCTCCAAGCCCTGACATCAGGCGGCTTACAGATGCCTGTATTGCTAGCTCCAGGGAATCCAAAATCTTCTGGCCTCGGTGAGCACCCTCACACACATGACATGCATAAAAAAATTTTTAAGGAAGTAATTAAACAAAGAACTAATTTTTTTAAGATCAATTTGCTAAGCACTCAATTTGCTAAGCACTCAGAGGATCATTAGGGGATTTTTACTTTTTAAAAACTTTTATTACTTTAAATTATATATCTGTCTTGTGGTGGTATATGCCTGTGAATACAGGTGCCCACGGAAGCCAGAGGTGTCAGATGCCCCCAGACCTGGAAATACAGGTGGTCGTGGGCCACCTGTTGTGGTTATTGAAATTGAATTTGGGTTCTCTGGAACAGCAATGTAACTGCTAAGCCATCTCTCTTGCCCCACTAGTGGGTATTTTTAGGAGGAAAATGTTCATAATGTATCAATTTTAGAGGAAATAGGATAATTTCTGGACAAATGTGGCCTATCAAAATTGAGACTAAGTAATTTAAGAAGCTAAGGACAATAAAGACAAGACTGGATAATAATAAATTTTTCAACAAAGAAGTGCACGCTACAATGAATGAGAAAAGGAAGAAACCTCTCCATGTTCACTCTAGGAGGCTGTCATTGCCCAGCCACTAAAGCTGGATAAGGGCAGAGCAGAAAGACAAAGCAAACAAACAAACAGCAACAACCGAACTCACAGCACTATACAGGAGTATCTCTGGTCAAACAGACGCAAAACCCTTCACCCAGTGTATGCAAACTGAATATGAAAGCTGGTTAAGAAAGGCTGTACTGACAGGCACGTGAATGCTAGTCCTGACATCCACGAGACAGGCAGAAGAATGCTAGCTGCCAGCCTGGGCTAATGAGTTAAAGATACTTTAGGTTACATAGTGAGATGCTGTCTCAAGAAATCCAAACAGGAGAAGTACACTATGATAAAGTTGGAATTATTCCTAAGATACAAGAATAGCTCCATGCACAATTCAGAAATGAGGTACATGAGTAAACACAGCCATCTGAGGAGATCTAGACACAACATTGGAGAAAGTTCCACATACCTTCTTGCTGAGGGACCTTACTTAGTAAAGAAGCATACCTTAGCATACTAAAGGCTGCACATGGCAGTTATACAGACAGTGTATTGAGTAGAGAAAAAACTGAAAGCCTTTCTTAGAAAGTTTGGAGTAAGACAGATATCTATTATACTACTGTTCAATTTTAGCTATAGAGATCACATGTGAGAAAAACTGTAAAAGTAGGGAAGAAATGACATCCTGCTTTCCAGACATTTTAAAAAGAAAAAGACTTTGCTAAGAAACAACCAGAACTATAGAGAAGCCTGTACATGATATATATATGTACATATATGTATATACATATATATGTGTGTGTGTGTATCTGTACAGAAGCAAGTGTGTGATTTATATACATGTGTATATATCAATAAAGAAGCATATTCTTTATTGCAAGATGACATGCAAATATCAGTAACTGTTCTACACACCAATCCATACCTCACTAGGACAAATGGTAAGTCCCATTCATTCCTAACAGCTACAACAAGCAAGTCCCTAAAGCAACCCCATCCCTGCACTGCACTGACAACGGACGAGGGAAGCTGAAGACAGTGGGGGAAGGGACAATCTCCACTCTTGGATCAAGAAGTGTGAGGTCCACGTTACTCAAAGCCTCTTGCAAATTTATCTTCTATAGCCAAAAACCAAAATGATGAATGGCTAATATGTACATTGATAGATGTTACTCAGCCACAAAAAAGTAAAATTTGCCATTTGCAGGAACGTAGAATTGGAATAGGTCATGTTAAATGTGACGAGACAAGCAAGCATATTTGTTGTTTTATATGTAGAATATGTTAAAAAGATGAGAGAGAAGTATATATGACCTGGAAGCAGTGAGAAGAAGGTGGAGGAGTAGATGGGCATGGTGTGTGAATGTAGGAAATACCAGAAAATGCTGTTCATTTGTACAATTAATATTTGTTAATAACAAACTTCATTTCCTCTCTTTGACCTGGTGATTTTACTTTCAAAAACTTTCCCCAAGAAAATCATTCAATACTCACAGTCAAAGATATCTGTGGGAATAAGAATTGAAAGTGTTCAAGGGCTGAAAACACACTGCATTGTTCCGGCTGTCTATACTACCACACTGTGTATGTAATAACCTTGGAAAATGTTCCTTATCAAAAACAGCATAGAATTCAGAATGATTTTTTTATTAAAAATGTGTGTGCTTTGGGGAAAAAGCAATGTTTAAGTGAATGTATAAAATGCTAATGTGTAACTTTTTATTTTGTAATGTATTACAGATTTTTTTTAAACAGTAGAAGTTATAAAGAGATAAATATCACATTTTGAAACTATGTAAAGCCTGGTATCGTGGTGAATGGCAGTATTAACAGCACCCAGGCTGAAGTGGGAAGTTCTTGAGTTTAGGCCAGTCTCTGCATTTTTTGCAAGACCCTGACTCAAATAAATGAATAAACTAAAACAATTGTAAACTTAAAAAAAAATCCATTGTAGAAGGAACACTGTAAAAGACATACTGAATTCTCAAGTATCTTTTCTAAAGGCAGGTAAAGACAGTGGCTGAGGGTGTGTTTAATTGATCTCCCATGCAGATCTGAGAGGCTTCTTTTAAGTAGAGATTCTCATAGATAATACTAAATGCTATATACATTATAATAAATTGCTTTTATTAAATGTGGTCTGTAGAATTCAAACTAGCTGCCTGTTGGATCTTGTGCCTGTTTGTATTACAGATCGCTACTGAAGCCATTGAAAACTTCCGCACTGTTGTCTCTTTGACTCGGGAGCAGAAGTTTGAGACTATGTATGCCCAGAGCTTGCAGGTGCCATACAGGTAAGAGCCCCTGAAGAGTGAGCCAGGGCTCTGAGGAGTTTTCCAGTAAGGACTTCAGTTTCAGAATTGGTTTTGCCAGAAGGTAGAGTGCACTCAGGGAAAGTACTAGAAGTAACACCTGAGGTTGTCAGCAGGGAAATGAAGAGACCAAGAGCTTAGGCATCTGTAGGCAGAAGCAGTGAGGGCGGGGCCACAGGGAGGAGGGAGGAGAGGAGAACTGTCAGTGCCTTGCTGTCCACTCGGGATGATGACCTGCTATTTGCTGTATTTGGGGTGAAGGTTCTCTAAGAACAGCAGACTGAACGTGTTGTGAGATGCTGTGGGGATCTCCCAAGGATACTCTCTGTTCCTTACCTTCCTGGGGAGACCTTCTCTTCTCCCGTTACCTCAGCAGTATCAATGAGGGCTCTAAAAGAAAGGTGACCAGGACATGAGGTATCTAAGCACCTTTGTCATAATCATGACAGGCCCTCTTTTTCTGGAAAAGTTTTCACTTGAAATCCCAGTAAGTGGCAGACAAGAAAGTTAGTAGGTTTGGCAGGAATAGTCAGGTCAAAGGCCGCCCATCTCCACTACCCTGTTCCTACCCAGACCTCCCACCCAAGATCCCTGTTGTTCACACCTTCCTGGAATGTTAATGCTTTGTAAAGCCTCCCTGACTGCAGACACTTCAGTGCTTCTTTCTCCCCAGATTATATTGACCCTCCACTGCCTTGGTGGTTGCTCCTCATCCAGAGCCAACTACAAGGACATGCCTGCTGCCCTGGCCCCCACAGCCCAAGGGCACTGGGCAAATGAGTCTCAAAGTTGGGGAAAGGCAAGGACCATTTATTTGTTAATGTAAAACAGTCTCTTCTCAGGGCTACAGGCCTAGTTATCAACCACTAAGATGTAATAGTCCTACATTAAAGATAGACACTGTCTGACATGGTCTCAGAGATGAGGCATTTTCCTAAATTCACACATCTAAGTAAAAGGGGATCAAACCGAATTCTTTAGAAATGGAATCCATTGAATCTGTCACTCTTGTGTCCAACTGCCAACCCAAGGTAAGTTACTCAAAACTGAGAAACAAAGTAGAGTGAATTTGGGTTTTCTTCTTTCCAGAAATGCTTTGAAGAAAGCGCAAGTCTTTGGGATCACATTCTCCTTCACACAGGCCATGATGTATTTTTCCTATGCTGCTTGTTTCCGGTTTGGTGCCTACTTGGTGGCACGTCAGTTAATGACTTCTGAAAATGTTATGCTGTAAGTATTGGATTTTTAAATAGATAATTATTTGATATATTGCTTTTTCTAAGCCTTTGAACCAATGACACTTGCTGGTACAGCCATCTAGATTTCTACAATCCCTTCTTCTAACTAGTAAAGGCCAGAGAAACCTCATGAAAAGTGGCCATCTTAAAAAGGCCCCATGCCAGGCAGTGGTGACACACGCCTTTAATCCTAGCACTTAGGAGGAAGAGGCCTGTGGTATCTGTCAGTTCAACAGAGAAACCCTGTCTCAAAAAATGAGAAAAATTAACTGTCCACGTGTCTTATTTATTTGTAGTTTTAAAAACTTCTGTGTATTTCTTCAGCATGTATATAGCGTTCCAAAAAGGAGAAGTGGTGGATTCCCAGTGTTCTGAAATAGTCTGTGGTTTATGCCAGTTCCAAGCTCACTGTTTATGACAAAACAAAATGCACATAGAGAAAGGCAGTGAGGAGCACTTTAAATGATGTTCTGTTACAAGACCGGTAATGTAAGCTCAGCAATAGACTCAATCAAACATGACACCTATTAAAACGGAAGATGCAGGTCAGTTTAGGGATGTGTCTAGGCAGAAGCATTGACAACTGGACTTGATATCTCTAAGGTCCTTTCTGGTCTATCCTGTGGCTGCCGTGCCACAGATGCAGCTTATCAGCTGCATGCATGATATATAAAGAGATTTGGCACATATTTCATAGATTTTGTGAGAATATGACGCCATTCCAACAATCAGTCACTATGTCTCCGTGACATAAAATTAAAACCATTTATTTTGTGCATAAGTCAGTTGTGCTGATCAGAGTTGGGCATAGAAGCTCTCATCTCACCTCATTTCTGTGTTATAGGAAGCAATAGATAGGGCTGGGGGAAAGTCAGGGTCATCCTCTGTCCATGTTTTATCTTGCAGTAACCTTGTAGGGATGGGTGGAGAGAGGGAGAGAGAGATGGAGGGAGGGAGAGACAGAGGGAAGAAGGAAGGAGGGATAGAGCGATAATGAAGATGAACAAGCATCCAAAGCATATGACCTTCTGAGTCACAGACCTCCATCTGACTTCTGACTTTCTTGTTGACTGAAGTCTCAAGACAAACCCAGATTGAAAGGGTTCCAAACCACACTTCATTTTTAAAACAGAAGTATTTGCCAAGGTCAGAGAGAGAGACAGATGAAAGAATTGAGTATATGGTAACCAGCCACACTGTCATACATTTAATGAAGAGTGTTTCATTTAAAACCTTTTTGTTTTATAATTATCTGAGGTAGTTTATTCCAGTTGTGAATTTGTTATTGCTTTCACTGTGCTTTTCCATAACTGTAATTTTTTTAACAATGCTGTTTAAAACGGGAGACGTAGGTATAAAGAACATCTCTCGGTAATGTACTTGGGTCTCTGAGTACATTAGTTCCTTCCTTTCACTATCACTGTGATAAAATGCCTTGACAGAACTTAAAGGAGACAGAGTTATCCAGGCTTCCATTTGAGGGCGACATTCCATCATGACAGAAGGCATGGCAGCAGCAATGTGGCCAAGCCAGTGGTTCACATTGCATCAGCAGTCAGGATACAGAGAATGAACCAGAAGTTAGGACAGGATGTAAAACTTCAAGACCTATTCCCAGTAACCACTTCCTCCTGCAAGGTTTCAACTCCTAAAAGTAATACAACTTTCCCAAACAGAGCCCTACCAGCTGAGGATCGTGTGTTCAATTCACAACACTGGGTACCTTTCCATTCTTCCCTAAACCTTAAAATATGTCAGTGAAAAAGTAGTGGGTATCTTCCTTAGTCATTACTGTTCAGATAAGGACAAATGATAATGACATGAAGATACTGAGTCACGCCATTAGTACTGTAGTCAGACAGTCAGAACCCTGCTTGGTTTAATAGTATTCAGAAAAAAGGAGGGGGTTTTATTTTGTTTTTCCATTTTTAAACAAACTCGTGAACATGTGGAAGGAAACAGAACAATCTCATGATGGCCTTTTACAAAGAATTGAGCAGTGGCCATAGCTGCTAGACATTGGTATATGGCAAGGGAGAAAGGTGGGGGCCTCAGGCATGGCCCCTGAGATCTGAGAGGCTGCAGTGGAGTGTTGCCTGGGGAGGAGCAGGCAAGGGCATCCTTTTTTTCTTGTCTGGAACCCACAGCCCTTGGTCCAGTGTTCTGATTCACTCCCATAAAGTAAGCGTCCTTAGGGAAGCCAGTTGGGCTTCTTTCTAAACGGTTCTCACTGACAGTAAAACAGGAAACCCAAAGTTGACTACAGGCTACAGGGAATGATATTCTTGCTTCCTTAGGGAGCTAGAGCTTGGAGAATGAGGCCAGCTTGGGGCTATGCTCCTTCATCTTCTAGTGTACCCATGCCATTGCCAGTGAGGCTAAGTGGGTGGTGTAAGCTATCATCTAGGTAGTGTCTTCATAGTTCCTTTGTTATTTCCTATGGTTCTTCTCTATGCAGAGCACTGGTCACACAGCATCCTGCTCCTTGGTGTAGAGTTGGCAGCTTGCTTCTACAGCAGCTGTGACTGTGTGTTTTGTTCTTGTTTTTTTCCTTTGTGTCTCAGGGTATTTTCAGCTGTCGTCTTCGGTGCCATGGCAGCTGGGAATGCCAGTTCATTTGCTCCTGACTATGCCAAAGCCAAAGTGTCTGCGTCACATATCATCATGATCATGGAAAAAGTTCCCAAGATTGACAGCTACAGCACAGAAGGCCTGAAGCCCGTGAGTTTGCCCTTTCTGTTACATGACCTGCTAACCCCATGGATAAAAGTAGTTGAAGAAGTTTAATAAAATGTGTGCCTTTTAAATATATTGATTGTAATATAAAAATTTCCAGGCCATCAGTTTATTTCATTAAATACTCATGTCTAATTAAAATCCAGTACACAGAAATAAAAATACTACCTTTTTATAGGCAAATTATGAAGGAAAAGACTTAACTGCATTTGTGTTATATATTTGGATGGCGTTAATGGCTGTGGCATAAATACATTGATTTTCTTTTTTTAAAAGTTTTTTTAAAATTCTGTATTTATTTAGTTGTATATGTGTGTGGATGTTCACTGACCACAGTGCTCATGCAGAGGTCAGAGGAAGCTTTAAGAGTGAGTTCTCTCCTGCCATATAGTTCCTGGGGACTGAAGTCAGATTATCAGGCTCAATAATAAGTCCCTACCCACTGAACCACATTGCTGGCCAAGGCAGTGGTTCTTTTAGAGTCTATTTATTCAATTCTTTATTATTATTTATTTATAAAATAAAGTCTTTTTTTTCCATGTATCCCCTTGCTCCCCCTCCCTTCCTCCTCCCAACCCCTCCTGGTCAGTCTTCAGCCTCTCTCCTCCCATCCTCCCACCCCCTCCCCCAAAAGGGCAAGAAGTCCCAAGGTGTGTTAGCTCAGCATCCACTCCAGGCAAGACTGATTTCCTTATCCTAGTATCAAGAATGGGTTAGATATTCCTCTGGAGGGAATGAGCTCCAAAGTGCCAGTCCATACACAGAAACACAGTGTGATCTCTCCCCGTGAGGCTCCACATGCTGCCATGTCAGTGGACAGTTGCCTATCCTTGGAGAGCTTAGTTTCTTTTCCAGATGGTTCCCAGGTGGCTGTTCTTGATTCAGTGAGCTCCCCAGAGCTCCAGCCAGTCATCACTGTGAATTTTCCTCATAGTCCCTATCCCCTTGCTCATATAGACTCTTCTCCTCTGCTCTCAGCTGTAGCAGGAACTCAGCCCAGTGCTCAACCATGTATCCCTGCCTCTACCTCCATACATTGTTGGATGTAAGTTCTGTGATGGCACTTGGGGTGGTTATTCATTTGATTATAGGAGAAGTCCTGTTTAGGCAACACCTTCACTATTGGTTGGAGACGTAGGCAGGGACATCCTGAGAGTTCTTGTAGGTGACCCTAGAACCCGGTCTTTTTCCAACCCGACATTGCCTTCCTCCATCTCTTTTTATTTCTCTCCCTCCTTGTAGCTCCTCTCAATCATCTCCTTCTCTCGTGATTTGTTCCCACCCATTCTTGGTTGCAACTCTTTATGCTCCCAATTAACTATGAAGATCTTCTCTATTTTCTCTCTCTAGGGGAATTCCTGAATGTCTCTCTTCAGTTCCTTCTGATCTCAGGCTCTCCAGGGGTTGTGGTTTGCAGTTTGGGTGTTCTTTGCTTTTAGTCTAAAGTACACTAATGAGTGAGTACATCCCCTGCTTATCTTTCTGGGTTTGTGATACCTAGCTCAGGAGGATGTTCTCCAAATCCATCCATTTGCCTGAAAATTCTAGGATATCATTTTTTCTGAGTAGTACTCCATTGTGTAGATGTACCACAGTTTGTTAAACTATTCCTTAGTTGAGGGACATCTAGGTTGTTTCCAGGATTATAGAGTCTATTTAATAAATTTTATGTTTTTGAAATGAAGGTTAGCTACAGTAGGATTTCACTACATTTGTAACTAACCACTTGACTGGGGTCTTTTTGCTTTCTATGGATAGAATCAATGAATGTATAGGTTAGATCTCTTCTAATTATTATTAGGAGTCCTAAGCCCTTGAGTGCCTAAATTATAGGGGACTAAACTAGCAAGCCCTGAGCTTTGAGAACGGGGCATCTGTTGCTCCAGACATTAGAAGCCAGAGACTATGGACACTAGGTGCTCATGTTAGGGGTTTATTGCTCTAGGCTGTAATCACCAACCACCTCAGTAATTTGAAACTGTTATAAGTCTCCCTGGCCAACAGCTGTGAGCGGTCGCAGCACGCAGGTCTTGCTAAGTATCAAAGCTGTTGGGCAGGACTCCAGCATCAGGACCCTTAGCTCCTACAGCAATTACTATTCCAGGTCTTGAGCCTAGGGTGTCAGGACTTTGGTCCTTAAAGCTTTGCAGTTTTTCCAGCAATGGAGGCCTGGAGGTTCTCATCCGTAGCTCTTCACAGTCTTTATCATTTCCACCTCCACTTTCCACACGTCTTTCTCTAGGACTTTCCAGCTGCCTTCCCTGACACGGCAGCCATCGCCTCACTGCTGATGTCTCTTCTCTGTGCTGTCAGCTCAGTCCACTCTGCTAATGAGAAAGAGAAAGGGAGCAAGCAGAGGCCTATCCAGTGAGACTGTACTGACACCAACGATGGGGCTTCTGCTGCGGCACTGGTGCTAGTGTCACGAGTACTACCTTGTTGTCCTGGGTGAACACACTTGCTGGAGATCCTTGTGATTTCCCCAGCAAGCTGTTTGAAACAGTTGTGGCTGGAAATAGTGCATTTCCCCATTGAAACTGTGCTTTTGCCCCATGTAGCTATAATTGCAGTACTTCTTCAGACATTCAGTGCAACCGAAATGGCATGAAGGCAGTTCATGCAGCTGTCGGTGTGGGGGGCTGCATAGCTGATCTGCTTCTGCTCAAGGAAGTCAGATAGTTGAAGAAGGGCCTTTGAAAAAGCTTTCTGGGACGCTTTTAATCATTCATGGAAAGATTAAAAGGGTATATACAATAAAGACTTATACTCAACACAGAGGTAACAATATTTAATAGTATTTAACATTGCTTAAAGACTCACCCTAGCACTCAGGAAGAGATGGGTCCTTTTTATCTGTCTCACAGGGCAGCTAGGGTAGCTAGGGTCAGCTCTACTCTGTTTTCAGTATTGCTGTTCTCAAATTGAAAACTACTGTTCTCATTCTAGAATGTGTTGGAAGGAAATGTGACGTTTAATGAAGTCATGTTCAACTATCCCACCCGACCCGACATACCAGTGCTTCAGGGACTGAGCCTGGAGGTGAAGAAGGGCCAGACACTGGCCCTGGTGGGCAGCAGTGGCTGTGGGAAGAGCACGGTGGTCCAGCTGCTGGAGCGGTTCTACGACCCCAGGGCCGGAGCAGTGGTGAGCACACTTGTGTATTCAGATCATCTTAGGTTTCACCATCCAAATGGCTGGATATTATTAACTCTTGATTGTCAGTCATGTTTTGTTTTGTTTTTCTACATCTTTAAATAATAACCCCACTGAGAAACATCTTACAGCTAAAGTTTGGTGACTGAGCCAGACGAGCTGCTCTGACACCTTTTCCATCATCAGTGCTCCCCTCCATCGGCAGTGCTCCCTTCCATTGGCAGTACTCCCCTCCATAATCAGTGCTCCCCTCCATCAGCAGTGCTCCTCTGTCCTTCACAGCTGATCTCCTTAGCTTGAGAAATAGAAAAGGGTCTGGGAGTAATGAGATGAAAGCCGATTACTATGTTTCAAGAAGAAAAGGATGTCAGTGATGACAAGGGGGAATTTGTAGGGATTGTTTTTTTTAAAGAAAACATATCTTAGAGTGTAAAGATGGGTACAAAAGTGAATATTTAAATATACCTCCATAGCCTTGACTTTATGTGTATGTATGTGTGCATCTGTGTGAGTATACACACACAAGTAGTGGGGGATTAAGATGCCTGTGCCCACACAGGCCAGAAGAGGGCAGCAGATCTCTTGAAGACAGAGTTAAAGGAAGTTGTGGAACTCCTGGCCTATGGATGTGGGGTCCGAACTCTAGTCTTCGTATCTGAGCAGTAAAAGCTCTAACCTGCTAAGACATCTCTCCAGTCCTCCTTAAAATTTTTGAGACAGGGTTTCATGTGTGCCACACTGGCTCTATGGGTAACCGTGAGCTCATGGTCCTCCTGCCTTTACCTGATGAGTGCTGAGAACACAGGCATGCAGCACGGTGGAGCTGGAGGTGGAGCCTAGTGCTCAGTTCCGGCTAAGCAAGCACTCTGGCAACTCAGCTCTATCCCTTGCCCCTGGCACCTGTGCTCACTGAAGTGCTGTTCACAACAGTTGAGTTATGAAGGTAGCCTGGATGCCCTCATAAAGAGCAATGTGGCTTGTGTATACAATGGACTATTACTCAAGTATAAAGAATCAAATCAGACCATCTACAGGGAAAGGACACAGTGGAGAAAGAGTTAAGTTATATAACCTGGATTTTCTTTTATAGAGAAGTTGGGTTTAATATTTAAAAAAAATCATCAAAGTAGAAAATACATTTTTTTGGAAGAGAAAGGGGAATGGTAGTTTTGTAGATTAATACATTCTAAAAGAAAAAGTGAATATTTTAAACTAAAAAATCTGAATACCAAAATCTTACCTTGTGAACTTTTCACCAGGAAGAGCTTCCCTATTAAAGCCCGGCCTTCCTCCCACCCAGAATACCATTAAAGTCCCAGAATCACATGTACTTGAAAGTTCCTAGCTTTTATTAACTTCACTCTGCTCCTGGTCTTGCCTTTTCCCCTTCTCAGGTCTGTCTCTGTGCACCATAGCTAGGTCTCTTGTCCCCTTTAGATACAGGGTCAATGACTTCCAAAGAATTGTTGTAAAGATAACTGAGAGTGTGTGCATTGTGCTTATCACAGAACATATAATGTTTCCCATGCTGTTTTAGAATACACACTCATGCAGTAATACATAATACACTGGACTGCTGCACCAGTGAACAGTAGATGTAGCAGTTCACAGTAGAAAGAGCCAATCATTCTGATTAGCCTTGCATTAGTCCATACTAAGTTTCCTAGATGGACATTCACTTGGGCTAGGATTTTGTGAGCAATTTTCAGAAATTCCCCAGGATTCCCGATGGGAGCATCAGACTACTGGTGTGCCTCTACCATAGACACTGAGCTTGAGTCTGTTTTCTGTTCTGGGCTTCCAAACATGGCTTTCGTAGAAGAAGGATTCTTTGGCTGATATTGGTTTTAAATAGTTTCCAAACCTTGTGTATTTTACAGTTATAATTAGGGCCAAGAATTTAACTGTATTTGGTGAAGTGTACACATTATCTAAGGCTTACTGGAATCATTCAAACTGACCTGTGATTCGGTGAGATAATATGTTTCAATTCTAGGGATATAGACAAAGAATAAATTTTTAGGCTTATTTCTTGAAATTTCCACTTGTAAAATACAACCCTCCTCTAACAAGATTCGTATATGTTCTTACACGAATCTCTTGCTGTGCATTTGTTTTGAGAAAGTCTTGCTACATAGTCCAAACTAGCCAAGAACTTGGCATGTAGCTGAGGACGGCTCGATGCTTCAGTATTCCGCCTCACCTGCCCCAGTGTTAAGGAAGTAAGCCTGCAATACCATGCCTGTCACATTTGGTTATGCTTTTCACTGCTTTTCTCCATCCTTTAATTTCTAAGTCAACTTATTAAAATGTTTAGAAAGCCAGGAGAGTAGATTCACAGAGCAGTTTCTATGGCAACTGGGCTTGGTACCAGCAAGGTCATGGTATGCCTTCTATCCATGTAACTGTCAGTCTCACAAGCAGAAATGCATTCCTTTGGCAAAGATCTACCCTAGTTCTGGCTAGTGCTCTGCAAGGCCTCAGCCAGTCACAAGGTATGCAGAGAACATATATGAATTAGTACACACTAATCACTATTGTTTGACTATCCAAAGCTTAGGTACTGGGATTTCCCTCAAAAGTCATTAGCAGCTTCCTCACTTGAATGCCAAAATTATTTTGCAAAGGAGATCTATTTAGTTGACATATCTGTATCAGCAAACCTATGCAGGGGTCTCCCCATCTCCTGCACTGTCATCTAGAGCACTGATTCTCAGCCTTCCTAATGCTATGACCCTTTAATACAGTTCCTCATGTTATGGTGACCCCGACAATAAAATTATTTTTGTTGTTACTTCATAAATGTAATTTTGCTACTGTTATGAATAGTAATGTAAACATCTGTTTTCCGATGGTCTTATATGACCCTGTGAAAGGGTCATTCTCTGGGATCAAGAACCACAAGTTGAGAACTGCTGATCTAGGGGAAACGTAGCCTTTCCTTTCCTAATCTTGGCTTCACAGTATTGAATATACTGTGAATCCTTTTATACACTTGTATATTTATCCATCTGTGTTACACCACACATTCACACACAGAGGGGGGAAAGGAAGCGGGGGGGGGAGAGAGAGAGAGAGAGAGAGAGAGAGAGAAGCTGCTGTAAGCACTTGAGCCCTTAGAATGTATCTCATTGGGCTAAGGTACACTGACATTAGTATAGCATTCCATCTTGGGACTCCACGAGATAAGCTGCTCTGCTTTTCCTATGTCATGGTTCCTTTCTTCATCTTCAATGCTAGCAGTTGCTGGCCAAGTCTTTTCATGTCATACATCTCCAACAGCTTGCTCCAGTCTTCCTCTTCCACAGTTAAGAACATAGGAATACATTGTTTGCACTAAGATAGTTAGGATAATCACTATACTTTAGAGTTAACCAGTAAGTGGCTTTAATTACATCTGTTGCTTTACACATTCACAATTTCAAGGGATCGGGACATGAGTATTTTTAGAAGGAGGGTCATTTTTTTTGCCTATTACTGAATAAGTAAAAAAAAAAAAAAAAAAAAAAAACAAGGATAAAGCATGAAAAACAGGGCATTTCTCCAAAGTGCACATTTATGGTATCCCTGATCAAACCTTAAAAATCCGAAGTAATACAAGCAATCCCACAGCTTTAAAAGTATGAAATAATGGTGCTAATTTTACTAAATCTGAATCATGGTGAAGTTGATCTGGGAATCCTTGCTCCCAGTTTCTAGATGGCAAAGAAATAAAGCAACTGAATGTCCAGTGGCTCCGAGCACACCTAGGCATTGTGTCCCAAGAGCCCATCCTGTTCGACTGCAGCATTGCTGAGAACATCGCCTATGGAGACAACAGCCGGGTTGTATCCCAGGATGAGATCGTGAGGGCGGCCAAGGAGGCCAACATCCACCAGTTCATCGATTCCCTGCCTGAGGTATGTCTCTCTCCAAAATTAAGATTATCAAAGAAAATGTAATAGCCCAAACATACTTGACATGTATACAGACATGTATGCAATTTGCCTTGCCTGTCTGATGTTAAATTTACCTGATCACATGAATCCTTGTGAGGAAGGAATAAAGAGGTACACCCATCCAGGGACTGTCCATGAGGAGGGGGCCTGGTTCAGACCCATATCTTTTGGGCTAGAGGCACCACAGCTCCCAAGGGATAATCCCTGACCTCTATGTCTGGGTGAAGGGCCAGGTGGCCATATCTGTATCTGAGGCTGCCAAAGAAGAGTCAATGCTGTCTCTCCCCATTGTCCATTTCTACCCCACCCATCACTTGGCAGCTTTAAGCCTCATTCTGGAGTTAGGCAGGCCAACAGCAGGTCCCATGCCAGAAAGATGGCTTTCTAATTAGGGCTGAGTCATGGAAAAGAATGGTATTGTACCATTTCTTCCCACTGTGAGGTTCATGGGCTCCAAGCTATACTTAAGAAGTTGATTATTAAAATGTTCCCTGGGCTGTTGGCCTGTGGACTACCTTTCACTTCCTCTGGTAAGTTAGATAGATTGGAGCACTGGCTCTCTCTTAAGCACTTTTAGTTATTTTAATTTTATTGATTTTGTTTTGTGTGTATGGGTGTTTGACCTGCATGTATACCTGTACACTATATTCAGACCTGGTGTCCACAGAAGCCAGAAGAGAATATCAAGTACCAAGGCACTGGAGTTACAGACAGTTGTAAATTACCATGCATGTGCTTGAAATTGACCTGGATCCTCTGGAAGAGCAGCCAGAAACTTTAATCACTGAGTCATCTCTCCAGCCTATCATGGTCCTTCCCAAATAAATATAGCTCCTCCCATTATCATTAGTTATTATAGGATAATAACTGCCCTCTATAAAATAAGATTTGATAGCCTCAAGCCAGCCAGGAAGGCCTTATGGACAAGGATGGCAAGATCAACTGGCCCTAACGCTTCCAAAGTTACATCTTTTCATGTGGCTTCTCCACAGATAACTGCTGCTGCTGCTGAACACATGACCTGGAAGGAGGGCTGTCCCCTTCCCCTCCTCAGTATAGTCCAGCCAGGGGTGATTGACGCTTGAGACATGCTTACAGACCCCTTTACTAATGAGATTCACTGCTTGTCAAAGCCTGAGTCCTCACCTTAAAAGTTGCTATAAATGCAGATTTTTCAGGCCCTATATCAGGTCTTCTGAATGGAGAAAAAAAAAACAAAAGACCCAGTCAGGCCCAGCCATATGTTATTTAAAGCCCAGGTCATAATGCTACAGAGTAGAAATACTGCTGAGTAACTGTGGCCTCCCACAAGGACCTGCTTTTCTGAACTCCTGATCTACCACTGTGTTACTAAGCCCATTCTCTAAGCAGCTCCTTCTGGGTGGTCAGTCCTAGATTTAGCCTTACTCTGCCATAGTGTGTATCATCCTTCCTACAGAGGTAACAGTAGTATCTTCTCTGCTCCGAAGGGATCACTGCTGAGTCCATGCGGTCTGGTAGCCCTGCACTCACCTAGGGCAGGACACATGAGAGCTGGGGGTGGAGCCTGTTCCAAACATCATTCTGTTCTCACCAGAGCCCTTCTTCTCCACAAATGCTGACCTTGTTCTGCCCACCACAGAACTGGAATTGCCAAACAAAATAAAGTGGCACCCTCATGTTGAGCATGGATTTTTTTTTTGTTTTTTTTTGTCAAATTCACAATCAGAAGCTGTGCCTGTGGCTAATTCCAACCTGCTGACAGCCTACAAATAGATGAGGCTGTATGTTTGCTGGTGGCACATGCTGGCACAGCCTCTCTTGCTTTCCAATATTAAACAGTCTTGTACTGCATGTCTTTGTCATTGTATATAATAATTTGTGACCATTCTCTGCTGTTGAAATTGATAGGGGAATGGTTTTGGAAGACCCTAACATCAGACAAAGAAAGATCTGTTTTAAGCTTAGTGGAATTCCTCGACACATTAAAAAAATTTAAACACTGAAGATAATTAAATAGAAACACACCGAAAAGCTAATATTCTAAGAATTTCTTTGCTCAGTGTAAAATCGTGCAGAGGGTATCACCTGCTGGAGACAGGATGTGTCTGTTATTGTGAGCAGCTGCTCAGATTATTTTTTTCTCCTGCCAAGCTTTGTTTCAAATACAATAAAACCAGGAGATGTAAGATTATGGAATTGCCATACTTTTGCACAGAGAAAGTCGGGCTTGTTTATACTAATGAATATAATTTGGGGGTCCAAATATCAAACAAGAGATTAAGCCTACCAATTAAAGCTTTTTCCTGGTTTGTTTAGCTTTCTGTGAACCTATTTTTAGCCTATGAAACTAAATTTATTTAATTATTCTATTCACTGGAGTCACAGTGTTTGTACTTTGTCATCAGCTCTGTTTTCATAACAACCAAATTCTGTTTGTAGAAATACAACACCAGAGTAGGAGACAAAGGGACCCAGCTGTCAGGTGGGCAGAAGCAGCGCATCGCCATAGCCCGGGCCCTGGTCAGACAGCCACACATTTTGCTTCTGGATGAAGCAACCTCAGCTCTGGATACAGAGAGTGAAAAGGTAAGGGTTTAAGTTGGCTTCGTTCTCTGCCACAGTAGAGCTGCTGAGCTGGACAGCTGACTAACTGGTGCTCATGTTGGTTCCCAGTGCCATTTAGATGCCTCCGCAGCTGGGGCGTAGGAGACTTTAGGTGATAAGAGGCAAATTAGTTCCTTCTGTGTTCACTGATGTCTGCTACAAGCTGCATGCTGCTCCCAGTCTGCTCCTGCCTGCATCTCTGCAGCAGCTTGTGAAGAGCTGAGGGGAGACTGGGCTGAAGTCTGGCTCAGCTCTCAGACACATGCTGCTGGTGCCTTCCAGCTTGAGAAAGGTTAAGAGTTGGGCTGTTTCAAAGGCAGATGGACAGGGGATGTCTCCACTGCTGTGATGGCTTTGGTGTGTGCTCCAGCATCCTTATGGACTGTGGAGCTGGCTGAAGGACTGCCTTAGGGATGTTGTATAGCCAGGCCTGGGAGTGTTTTTAAATGGTTGGATGGACTCTATTGATTAGATGTCTCCTGCCTCAGAACTTACTTTGTTTGGCTGGTTAGTTGGTTTTTGGTTTTTGGTGTTGTTTTTCCCTTTATGTGGTAGATTTTTCAGTCCCTAAACTTTATGTCAGAGTTTACTTATACCACGATTTTTGTTGTTACTTTTCCGATTATCATTGTTTTCAAGACAGGGTTTCTCTGTGTGGCACTGGCTGTCGGGAAACTCAGTCTGTAGGCCAGACTGGCCACACCCTCAGAGATCAGCCTGCCTCTGCCTCCTGAGCTCTGGGATTAGAGTTACACATTACCAAAACAGTGTGTTAATTTTATTATAAGTAATGGGTTTTGTTATGATATGTTATATATCTGTATCATTGTACTTTGCTCATATTTACCCCGACTACCTTACTTCATCCATCATCCTACCAAATAATTTCCTTTCTTTCACACTTAAAAATGTATATTATACATGTAAAACATAGCTGTTGCTACACCTAGATCCACATAAAGAGAACACATGTATTATTTTGTCTTTCTTACATCCGTTGCCTGTTCTTATTTTTGTCTTTTCCCCTCTGCCATTTTCAACCTCCACATAATCTGCCTTATACGTTTATGTCATATACACATTTAAATATATTGAGGAAAACATGTGGCATTGGTTTTTCTGAGTATGGCTTATTTCTTTTAGCATATCTCCAATTCCATTTCCTTCGAACGACAACATATAATTCTCCATAATGGCTAGATAAAACTACATTGTGTATGTGTGCCACATATTATTTATTCATCTGTTCATATGCATCAAGCCTGGGTCCATGTGGTGGCTATTATAGTATATGAACATGGATATATAAGTACTTCTAATTTTATGACTTAGAACCTTTAGGTACACACTCAGGCATAGGTAGAGCTGACTACACATTCTAATTTTGGTCTGAAGGTCTTCCATACTGATTTGCATAGCAGACATCCCAGATCACATTCCCACCAGCAATGCATAACACTTTTATTTCTTATCACTGCTGTCTTTGTTTTCAGAGTGGAATCAACATGGCTTTAATAGCCTATTCTGACAACATAATTAAGGAAGGGCATAGTAGAGAAATCCTGGGTCTAGTGATTGGGGGGAGGGGGACTAAAGGAGGAGACCATTTTACCACAATTTTTTTGTGTGACTGTGGAACAGGTCGTCCAGGAAGCCCTGGACAAAGCGAGAGAAGGCCGCACCTGCATTGTGATCGCTCACCGCCTGTCCACCATCCAGAACGCAGACTTGATCGTGGTGATTCAGAACGGCAAGGTCAAGGAGTATGGCACCCATCAGCAGCTGCTGGCGCAGAAAGGCATCTATTTCTCAATGGTCCAGGCTGGAGCAAAGCGCTCATGAACTGCAATTGTTTGAGATGCTAAATATTCCTAATATTGGGGCTTAAATATGGTTCTTAACCAAAGTTAAAAAAGGTAAACACTGTTAAAGGTAATTTCATCAAGATAATAGTCTTCAGAAATTTTGCAATTAAATGAACTGAAATTGAAAAAGATCATTAAATTGGGGAAGTGTTTTTAATTGCATTATATGATCCATTAGAGAACTTGAGGATTTTTTAAATAAAATGTGTGATTTTGTTTTAATTTTTGATTTAAACCCTACTTTGTTCACTGGTTATAAGGATTGTAAAAAGTACTGAAATGTCCCCCACAGTGCCTCTAAAAATTAAATTTTTATGTAATTGGAGTCATCTTGTCTGTTAATGTGTATGAATTTTTATATTCTTCCAAAAAGTATGCTGTAAATAATCTTAGCTTTCAAAAGAGTGGATTTTAAGAACCTGTCTATTTTATGGGAGTGGGGGATTAAGCAATTTAAGTAATTTCCATTCAGGATTCTTTTCACGTGAAGTTTCTCACAGCCACCTGTTTATTGGCTTCTTGGACCTAGTCTGCTGGTTTCTATATTGCCAGTACTAGTGGATCTCAAACCCAGTGCACATAGCAGGACGCAACTGTGGGAAGGGAGGTATAGTTTGGATTGTTCAAAAGTATCTTTTTCTTATTTCTCTAAGAGTTCTTCTGGATGCCCCGATGTTCCAAAGGACCTTTGGGTGACTGTCCAGGTAGACAGGTGTCATCTCTATCATTTCTAGATTTTGGAAGTTGCTTGTACTTCCTGTTTATTTGGGTAATATATATACCCTTCTGTGGTCTTTGATATAGTTGAAGACTTGATAATTATAGTATAGTTTTTCTTAGTTACTATAAGAGGTATATTAGATATGAAACTTTAGACTCATAAGGATAAGGTAGATTATAGAATATTTTCTTTAATTTTGTGAAATGCAAATAGACTAGATATTGTAACTATGATTCTTGCTTGATAGCTGGTTTGTTATATGTAATTTTCTTATGTTGAAATTGAAACCTTCCTTTTTGATTAGGCAGAAAAGAGAAAGTTATGTAGAACTATTTTGACCATGGAAGACACTGTAGAAGTAGGCAGGGAAATCAGAGCATAGGTAGAAGGAAGTTGGAGTCGATAGAGACAATCCAGCCACTGAAGAATCAACATGCAATGAAATAGGTAAGCCACGGGCCATGTGACAAAACAGATTAATGGAAATGGGTTGGATGAAGATGAAAGAGTTAGCTAGCAATATGCCTGAGACATAGGCCAAACAGGATGAAATTAAAAAGAAAGAAAGAGCTCTTCAATGATTCTTTTTTGAAATTTCATGTACTATATTACATATATTCTTTTTTCTTTATTTATTACAAATAAAGTCTCATTTTTATGCATCTATCCCCTTGTTCAAACTCCCTTCCCCATCCTAGTCACTCTCTCTTATCCCCATCACTTTATCTCCACCCCAGCAAGGGCATGAAGTCCCAAGGTCCCAAGGTGGCTTAGTTCAGCATCCACTCCAGGCAGATACACTTTCCTCAACCCAACATCAAGACTGGGTCAGATGTTCCTCTGGAGGGAATGGGCTCCAAGGTGCCTGTCCAAGATGTTTCAGATCCCAAGCTGTTCAATGGTTGTGATTTGCAGCTTGGACATGCTTTGGTTTTTGTTTAGAGTCCCCTAATGTGTGAGTACATCCCCTGCTTATCTTTCTGGGTTGGTGATACCTCACTCAAGAAGATATTCTCTCTCTGCTTTTTGATTAGTTTGGATAAGGGTTTATCTATCTTGTTTACTTTCTCAAGGAGCCAACTCTTTGATTCATTGATTCTTTGTATTGTTCTTTTTGTTTCAATTGTATTGATTTCAGCTCTAAGTTTGATTATTTCCTGCCGTGTACTCTTTCTAGGTGAGTTTGCTTCTAATTTTTCTAAGGCTTTCAGCTGTGCTGTTAGTTTTCTAGTATGGGATTTCTCTAGGTTTTCATATAGGCAACTAGTGCTATGAATTTTCCTCTCAAGACTGCCTTCATTGTGTCCCATAAGTTTTGGGTATGTTGTGGATTCATTTTTGTTAAACTCTAGGAAGACTTTGATTTCTTTCTTAATTTCTTCCTTCACCCAGAGGTGGTTCAGTTGAGTGATGTTTAATTTCCATGATTGGCTTTCTGTGGTTTTTTATGTTGTTGAACTCTAACTTTGGACCATGGTGGTCTGATATGATACAATGGATTGCTTCCAGTTTTTTGTATCTATTGATATTTGCTTTATGATCAATTATGTGGTCAGTTTTAGAGAAAGTTCCATATGGTGCTGAGAAATATGTATATTCCTTTGAGTTTGGGTGGAAGCGTCTGTAAATATCTATTAAATCTATTTGCATCATAACCTCTATTAGATACCTTATTTTTCTGTTGAGTCTCTGTCTGGTTGACCTATCCAAGGGTGAAAGTGAGGTATTAAAGTTTCTCACTATTAGGGTGTGAAAATTGAGTGGGATTTGAGCTTTAGTAGTGTTTCTTTTGCATAAATAGGTGCCCTTATATTAGGGGCATCAATATTCAGGATTGAAATTTCATCTTGACCAATTTTTCCTGAGATGAATAAGTAATGTCCATTCTGGCCTCTTTTAATTGATTTTAGTTTGAGGTCTACTTTGCTAGACATTAGGATGGCAACACCAGCTTTTTTCTTATGGCCATTTGATTGGAAAATCTTTTCCCAACCCTTTACTCTAAACCTGTATCTGTCTTTAAGGTTGAAGTGTGTTTCTTGTATGCAGCAGAAGAACGGCTTCTGTTTTTGTATCCATCTATCTGGGAAAGCCATAGCTGAAATGTCTTTTCTCTTGGATGTGTGAGAGACAGGATATCACTATGTAGTCCAGGTTGGCAGGATTTCATGATCCTCCTGCCTCAGCTCTCACAGGATGTGTGAGAGATACCCAGGAGCATAATAGATTCCTAAGTAGACATGGCAAGAAAAGATCCAGCCTACAATTTATTAGTCTAACTGTCAGAAGTGTAAGATAAATGGAGAATACAAAAACAGGTTCAAGCTAAAAAACTGAAGCCACACCTACAGGCTAAGCCAAGCACACACACCACTTCCCCTCTGCCGCCACTGAATTACAGCAGATTTCTTAGCTGAATTTTTATAGGCTAAGAGAATATGGAATAAAAATAAAGACATAGAAAAGCCAATGCAGAGAGAGTCCATCACCTCTAGTAGGCTTTACAAAAATACACCCAAGACAGTATGCCTGGGAGCTACTTAAACCAAGTAAGGTGGCACAAGTCTGAAACTCCAGCATTACTGAAGCTGAGGCAGGAGGATCATGAAATCCTGACAACCTGGACTGCATAGTGATATCCTGTCTCCATAAGAAAGGGAGAGAGAGTTTAAAGATCTTAAATCAACAAAATGACAAGAGTAATTTTTATGACCTTACTAACCATGGATGTAAATGGGCTAAATTACTACAATTAAAGATACAAACCAGTTCAACAGAGAAGAAAGTGTTCCCTGCAAGAAACTCACTTCATGTGTAGGTGAGAGACTGAAGGTGAAAGGGTGGGCAAAGATACGCTAGACAATTAAGCAGCACCAAGAGCAGACATGGCTGGTTACATTTATACAACATCAACTCAAGGGCAGAACTGCAGGGACCAAGGGGGATCATTGTAACAGTCCAGAGCTTCCATGATGAGATGTGGCAACTTCCAATTATGTCCCCCTAATGCAGTGCTGTAAAGCAAACATTATTAGGTATATAAAGAGAGAGGAGATCCAATGAACAATAATGAGAGACTTCAACACCTTGTTTTAGAGGTCATCATATAAAACCAAAGAGAAGAAGAGGCAAAGAAACCTTGGAGTTAGCTACACCATAGACTAAGAGAACCGGCAAGGTGTTTGTTACAGAGCTGTTCATCAAACAACTGCAGAATAAACTTTTCATCAGCACTTGGAACATTTTCCTGAGTATTTCCTTTATTATGTGGTAAAACAGTAAACTTTTATATAATAATAGCAGTTATCTTTTCTGTCCACAATGAAATACAGCTAGAAGTCAATAAAGGAAGCTTTAGGCAGTGCAAATACATGGAGGCCTCACAATACTCTTTAATGAAAAACAGATTTTTTTAAAAAAAAATTATTAAACGAAATAGGAATGGTCACATAACAGCCCCAAATATATGGCATAAACAAAAAGTGTTAAGAGGGAAAATTTGTATATATAGATGCATGCATGGACATACATGTATATACATATATGTTGTATTTCATTTCTGGCCCAGACTTTCCAGTCTTGTCCTAAGGTTCTGACCCATTGACAGGCAGTCCCGCAATCCCACAGAGACACACAGATGCTTACATTAATTTTCTGCTGATTGACCTAGAGCCCAGATATATAACTTGCTAACTCCTTCATCTGAACTCAACCCATCTTGTTCAGCCATGCAGCTTGGTACCTTTTCTCAGAGCAGCATTTCAGCTTCTTTCCTCTCATGTCCTGGAAGCTCCCTTGACTCTGTGGTGTCTGTCTGCTCTGCTCTGAGATTTTCCCAGTCTGGTAGCCCTGCCTACACTTCCTGTCTGCCATCAGCCAATCAGCTTTTTATTAAACCTGTAGGTGGGACAATTATTTAAAATGTAACACATAATCTCACTACACACACACACACACACACACACACACACACACACACACACACACATATGTATATACATATATATCCCAAGACTAGGTGGGAACAATGGTGGAGAGATGAATACTGCCTGAGAAGTTGTGGTGACTGACAGGGCTAAGGGAGTCTTTCTGCAGGGAAACCACTTGTCCACATAGACACAGGTACTGAGCTGTGGCCCTACTGATAGCTAGTCTTGGTTATCAACTCCATCTGAAATGAACTAAAAACTCAATTCACTAGGCACACTTGTGGGGATTTTTAGGCGGCTCGGTCATTTGAGGTAGGGAGCACCCCCTTAAATGTGGGCCCCACCGCCTCATGGTTGCCCTAGAGGAGAAGGATAGAGGAGCTTGTAGTCTTTGCTTGCTGTTCATTCTGGCTTCACTGGCATTGGGGTCTCCCTCTTCTGAATTCCAGGGCACAGGCTGCTGAAGACCAGCTGTGACATCCAGCCTCGTTGACTGAACAACTGGATTCTTGGACTTTCTGTTGGGAGACAACCATTGTTGGATTAGTCTGTAAACCACCCAAATAAATACCCTTTCTACATATATGATTTACTCTCTCTATAGAGATTCATTGTATAATTTCTGTCCCTCTAGGGAACCCTGATGCAAGCCTTAGGACACTGGGTAACTTTTGATATGGAGCAAGGAAAATCCAGTTACCCAGTGATGCCCAACTTGAGCACTGATGGCCCTCTGACTCACCAGCATCAGCCTCGGAATTTAAACCAATTTTGATTCAACCTGTTCTGGTCCACAAAGCAATCATTTGTCTTCAATAACACGTTCTTTATAAAAATCCATTTTTGCTTACGTAGCCCAGGACCCTCGTGTTCCTGGTCACTTTACAGCACTGTGCTCCCGAGGTTGGCAACTCTGAGGCATACAGCAGAGGTACAATAAATAACCAATTCTGGCCCAGTTTGTATCACACTGTGTCAGTTTTTCTAAAAATTAACATCTAACAAGTCTTTTTAAACTTTTTCTTGATTATTTGTGAGTTTCCCATCATGCATCCTGACCGCACTCATTTCTTTGTCCCCTCACTTCAGCCCTTTGTCCTTCCAGCCCCCCCCCAAAATATTTAAAAGTTAAAAACAAAACAAGATTAAATTATAAAAAATCTCAGTGTGGAAGCTGTAGGATGGCCTGATGAGCCACACAGTACCTCTTACTTGTAAGTGTTCATTGCAATAATGTATTGGTCTGGCTGAGGCCTCTGGCTTCTGCTGTTATCAATGCTGGGCTCTCACTGGGACGCCTCTGGGATATCTTTTTGTTGCCTTGTGTTATGAAGATCCTGCAGCTTTGGAGCTGTAGGTCTGGACCCTTTGTATGCTCTAGCAGTTCACAGATGAGGTGGATGTTGGGGTGGGCAACTCATACCCCTGGTTCTGGGGCTGAGTGGTAGCTGGGTTGGTCAGCTGCCAGCATTCCCCATTGTCATCACTCAGGTGAGCTCTCCTGTACTGGGCAGCTAGCTCACTCAGAAAGCAGTGGGGCCAGGCTTCCTGCTCTTGTACCTTTGGGTCAGGCTCTCCCACACATACCACCAGGGCTAGCTCTACTGTGTTTCCCAGGGGAAGCTAACAAGTCTTTTCTAACACAAGACATAGTAACAGGATTCTTACCTGAAGTCATATAATTTTACACACACACACACACACACACACACACACACACACACACACACATACACACCACACTGAGAGAAAGAGAAACAGAGACAGACAGACATATACAGAGAGAGAGAGAGAGAGAGAGAGAGAGAGAGAGAGAGAGAGAGACCAGACCAGAGCTACTGTTACTGTCAGGCTTTCAACTCAGCCTTACCTACTCCCCAAAATGAAAGAAAAAAAAAAAAAACAACTTGTGTCTAAATTTTTAAGACAAAAGAAAATATCTATAGAGACATGCATATGCATGTAGTCCTTTTAAAAAAGAAATTGGAAATATACTGCACAGTTTGGTGCTATTGTCAAAGTTCTTGTTTTGATTTTAAAGTACAGTTATTATGGATTATCATTGGGACAAGCTGATCCTTCAGTACACAGGAGCCCACATAAGATATCTCTAATTTCCTACAAGTCTTTATCTATTACAGCTCTCAAGTTAAGAAAAAAGACAGCAGATGGAAAATCTGAAAAGTTTTGGTGCACTTAAAAGCAAGGTCTTAACCCTCAAAAAAGGAGCCTGATTATGCTGGAAGAGGTGAAAGAGGTATGAGGGAGGATGGAGGAGGGAGGAGGGAGGATGGAGGAAGGAGGAGGGAGGAGGGAGGAAGGAGGAAGGAGGAGGGATGAGGGTGAGAGCGCCAATAGGAGGAAATAGCACCAGAAGGAAAGGTTGGATGGAAAGATGGAGACTGGGCTCCGGGGCTGGAGAGTGCCGCTGAACAAGGTGCACAAGACACTCCGGTGCATGAGCCCCACTGATGCCCCACTCGACAAAGTGGCAGTTGGAGTTATCGTAAACTAAGGACATGATCCTAAGCTGTGAAGATGCTCCCTTTGTTCACTAAACCAAGTCCTTGGCTAAGAGAAGCCAAAGTCCTGTGAACGTGACTTGATCCTACAGAGCCCTTGGTGCTCAGCCAGCATCACATGCCAGACATGTGAACAGGCCTGCCATGCCCTCGGGAGGCTGTAGCCTCAGATGATACCTGTGACAAAAACTGAGCCCAGTCAGTCCATACAACTACAAGCAATCATAAATACCATGCCTTTGAAGCCAGTGAGTAACCAGACCCAGTCAAATTCTGCGTTTCATTAAACTCAACTCTTCTGATAACTCAAAAGAAACCCCTGCAACTATACTATCCTCTTAGGTGGCTGTTGGGCATTGGGCCTGACAGTTCTACCAACACTACACACCGAAAGTCCTCAGTACAAATATTTGTTGAATGAAACAAAAAGATGTGTTGTTGCAGGGGGAGCAGTTATACAAATGATTGTCTTGGGACACTCCACATGGAATTACTATGTCCCACTTGGAATGCCAAACACTGAGGTGAACGACCTCTCTATGTCCTTGGAGAAATTGGAAAGCAAAGAGAAAGCTCTGAGCAGAGACAAAGATAAATGATGAAATGCTTTCACCCAGAGTCTTTCCAAAGAGCCAACGTGGCTCATAACTAACCTTTGAGTTGAAACCCTAGGCTTCCCTTTCTCTGTGAGCTGCCAAATTTAAATATTTTCCTCTCATTGACTGCTGCTTACGGGCAGAGAGAACCTGGGCCCTACAATCAGAGAATCTGAGTTTCTGTTTAGGACCACACACAGTTTGTTAGCATGTGCCTCCTTGGTCAAGTTACTTATTTCTCAAAGATTTTGTTTCCCCATTGTCAAAGAAAGAGGGGGGGAGGAAGGAGGGAGGAAGGGAAGAAAGAAAAGAGAAAACGATTTCCTTCACTGGCTATTTCACTGAGTTGCTGGGGTACCAAATATAATAAAAGCACTTAGGACAATAATCCACTATGTAGAACACAGTAAAAATAAATGTTGACTGCCTTTCAGTCCATAGGTTTTGCTTTTTTTGTTTTGTTTTGTTTTTTGATCTTCAAACATATTGTTCTTATGGATGAAGGTAAGGCTTTTTCTATTTGAATTAATTTAGCAATTATTTTCTATGCCTTCCGGAATGCAAGTAGGGTGATAAAAGCGTAAGAGAAGGAATTCATGTCTTAAGAATTAGTGATGTGTTGGCGCCGTGATGCGGGTCTGTGGAGAGAAATGAGAAGCTGAAGCTGGAAAGAGAAGCCACTTGTGGGAGCGAGTGCTCTGAGGCTTTCAAAGCTTCCTGAGTAGCCAAGCTACTACCCAGGAGACTGGATAGATTAATTATGTATATCCACTCAATGGGATATGATGGATATTATGTTCCTGGGCAGTCATAAAAAATAATCAGAAAGCTAAAATGCAAACAAGAGAAAGAAACCAGCCTGGGGAGGTGCACACAGTATGACATCTTGGGTAAGGCAAATCCACAGACATTGTACCTTCACAGTTGCCAGGTATGAACAGGAAAGGAGGCTGAGTAGAGAAGATTTGTTTTAGGACAGTGAAACTATTTGATAAGATACAGTAGTAGCAGCTAGATATCATTGTAGACTCGCCCAGATTCACAGAATGTACAATACCAAAAATGACCCCTACTGGAAAAGACTATGAAGTGTGACTTCAGATGGTTGTGCTATATCCATGAAAATTTATCAGCTATAACAAATATACCTCCCTGGTGAGGAACTTTTAAAAATTTGAATTTATTGATTTATTATTATTATTATTATTACTATTACTATTACTGTGGGGGTGCATACCACAGCACCTATGTGGATGTCAGAAGATGACTTTGCAAAGAGATTATGGGAAAACTCTGTCCATTCCACTCAATCTTATTGTATAAATCTAACGCTATTGTAACAAACATAGCATACTAAATAGATCATTAAACAAATCAAAAAGGTTCACAGAGAACAAAGCTCACACTTGGCAAATAGACAGTGGACAGGTGTGGGTGGGACCACCCTTGGAAAACAACCTGCAAGAGGAGAAACCGAAAAGATTCAGGGTGGATGAAGTTTGAGGTGTTGGATGTGGGGAAGAGTGCATGGTGATCACCACACAAATGAGACCAGATCCAATTGGGAAGTCACATTTTCAATGTCAGTACAGGTAACATTTTATTCCTTGAATTCATATCATAAAAATTCAACTCTTGTACCAATTCCAAAAGAAGATGGAGAGAATCTCTCTAGGAACCTGGCTTGTGGCTGTTGAGCATGTGAGTGGCCTGAGAAGGTTTCTGTCTTTAGAGTTTCAGTTTCCACACATGGGCAGACATGAAGTGGCCTGGGTTCCTGGGCAGGAATCAGGCCATTTTATTTCGAGGGTAGTAGAGAGACCTGAAGGGGCACAATTCCTCCTCCTCTTTAGTCAAGAGCTAGAAAAAGGAAGTAAAGAAAAAGAATGACAATTACCTGTCTTATGAATATTTTATTTTTATATTTTGGCTGGTTTACAGTGGAGGCTTCCTTGCTCAGATTCTGAGGATGGAAATGTTTGCATTCCAGAAAAGCTCATTGTCACTCTTCAATTGACTTATGCAAACATCTTGTCCAGGAGAAGAAAAGAACTGAGTGGAGTGGGGAAAAGATAGAAAGGGGGGTGGGGGATGTGGTGAGGGGACATCTTATACTACCTTGAAAATGTCTTTATGGATCTAGTCTTAGGTGCAGTGCAGTGAATATGTAAATATACCACATACACGCACACACACTGTCCAGACCCTAGGAGATACACGCTCACACTCCTGGCTTGATCTATGGGGGCTGGGTCATACTTTTGTCAGGAAAAAGGTCAATATAAACATGACTGGGGAAAAGTCTTGGTCAGCAATGACCCCATTACTCCACTCTTTATAGTTTAAACAGATGACTCAGGCAGAACTTACCATGGATTTTTCCATGTTGTTTTGAGAAAGTTCGAGTTTCAATTGAGCTGTGGATGATACTACCCTGTGTATCTGAAAATTCCCAGAGTTGCAATACTCAATCACATTTCGGGGCAGGGAGCCTGAGTTTCTGAGCAGAGACAAAACCTGGAGAGCAGCCAAATGGAGATGATCAGTTAAAGTACAAAAACACACTTCAATTTTGAATTTTAAAAATTTAGTGTATGTAAGTGTTTGTGTATGTGTAGTGTGTATGTGTGATCTGTGTGCATGTGTGTGTGTATATATGTGGTCTGTGTGCATGTGTGTGTATAGTGTGTGTGTGTGGTCTGTGTACATGAGTGTGTGTGTGTGTGGTCTGTGTGTGCATGCATGTATGTATGTCTGTGTATGTGTGTTACGAACTTGCAGAGGTCAGAGGATAAACTGTAAGAGGCATTTCTCTCCTGCCTTGTGAGTTCTGGGTACTGAACTCAGATCTCACAGACTCAGAGAAGCAAACTTTAAAGATTTCCTCTGGAAGCTACTGAAATGAGTCCTTAAAAAGCTTGATAGATGCTGAAGTGCAGCTCCTCGTGGTTGTTGACACCTGGTTGGGTGGGTGGGGAAGGACTCACCACTGGGAGTTTGAGCATGCTAGGTGAGTATATGGGCAAAACAAATGGACTTGGGGTTTGTTTTGTTTTGTTTTGTTTTCTGGAGAGGAGGGGGCATGCAAGGGTGCAAGGGTGCAAGGGTGCAAGGGTGGACCTGGGAGGAAGGAGTGTGGATGTGATTGCCCCCGCATTATATGAAATTTCCAAATAAGTAATGAAAATATTATGCTGGGAAAAAGGATTTTCTCTAGAAGAATACTGAAAGTAGTGTTTAAATGTGTGAGACGCTAAATACAAAATACGGATGGTTTTCCTTAGTCACCTTTCGTGAAGTGAACTAGTCTTTTGCATATACTTAATTCTGAAAGATATTGTTTTATGCAGGGGGCACTGGGAATTGAAACCAGGGTAGAGCAAGGGGACTATCACAGAGCTACATCTCCATCCCTTTTCAAATATCATCTTTCAGACTGAGTATCCCTAAATTGCCTAGACTCACACTTGCAATCCATTTTCCTCAGCAGCCGGAATTGCAGGCATGACAGTTGAATGATTATTTTTTAAATAAGGAATTTAGGGAATAATAATAATTAAATTTATTAATTAATATAAAGAATTAAATTTTAATGCAATTTAAGTTCTTGAATGTTGCCTTTATGCTATATACCAGTGCTGCAGGTCAAGGCTAAGGTCATAAATTACCTACACTGAGCCCTCTCTATGCTTTCTACACCTCCTTAGGTTTCAGTCCATGTTTTGGTTACTTGTTCAGTTTTCCCTGTGTAGCTATTTTCATACACTGAGGGTTGAGTCTCCATCTGCCTCCTCAGGCCTCTCTAGTACTTAACCCATGTTTAGGTACAGAGAGCAACACATAAATTATGACTGGATACCAATAGTCAGGAAGTAGGGTTTTGCCAATTTCCAGGTTTCTTTACCTGGAGACCTGTGCCACATACCTCTGTTTGTCCTCTCTGTTTGGTCTCCACACCTCTCTCCACACTGATCTCTGCCCCAGGAGTTAACTCCTGTGGGTTTAGCTGAAGGGGAGCTCAAGAGGCATGTGCGGGGGTGTCACAACCCTTCTCATGTAGAACCATCTCCTAGTAACTGCCCCTCATGTTGGTCTAGAGAGACAGTACCCCTCTTTAAAACTTTTTCTGGCCTTACAATAGCTCACTATCCAGATGGAGCCTATTGCTGCCTGTGCTTTATCTATTTTGTTGTGAAACTTCTGTCACTGAACCCTGCAAGAATGACCAAACTTGAGTATGACATTTCTTTCTTTCAGAGACCCCAACTGAAACAAGTCAACTATTACAACAACAAAAATCTATAATTTGTGGGCCTGAGAGATGGCTTAGTGGGTCAGAGTGCAGAGTGAGTGTGAGGGCCTGTGAAAGGCAGGCACAAGTGGGAACATCAATAACTCCTGTGCTATGAAGAGATGAGAGAAAGCAGAAGAATCTCTGCAAACTGAAGGGCCAGCCAGCCAGCAAGCACAGTGAAACCCTGTCTCAAACATCTTGGAAAGTGAGTGCTAAGCCCAGATGAGGTGCTTCCCCTAGCAAGGCCCCCTGTCCTTGAAGATTCTATAATCTTTACAAACAGTGCCTACCACCTGAGAATCAGGTGCTCAAATATGAAACTATGAAAGTCATTTCCCGTTCAAACCACCACAGCTACCCACCCTTAAACCAAGGCCACTTCTGCTTTCTTCCAAGGCTCCCTTACTGACTCTCATTTGTCTTTGGGGTTGTTTCTTTCTTTTGGAAATTTTAACATATCTCCTTTAGAAGCAGTTTCATGTGTAAAGTTAAAGAAAGTCTGAATATTATGTTTTTTTGAGTATGATGGAGAATGATGCCAAAGGAAAAGAAATACTATCCCAGAAAACTTAAATGACTTTTTCCATTACAAAAGGTCTCAAAACCTTGGAAGAGCATTACAACCTTCTAAGAGGGAAGGGAGCATTTCTCAAGTCATTTAACCCTCACCATCTCTAAGCCACAGGTGGAGAACCGTGTTCTATGAGTCTGTTCTTTGCTTCGTCCTTTTTTTCCATTTTGTATTCATCAAAAAAAAATCAATAAATACTGACAAAACTGGCCACAGTTCTAAGAGATAATCCATCAGTTCTATGTTTTTCAGAGTCACCAAAGGAGCGGAGTGAGGTAGAAAGTAGCCGGCAAGCTCCAGACTGAGGTACCTGTACAGACCCACCTGGTTATTCATTCAGATGGTTTCTGTTTTTATTTATATTTTAACTTTTAATTGAGTGTGTGTGTGTGTGTGTGTGTGTGTGTTGAAGGTCCCTATGGAGGCCAGCAATATCAGGTACCCTAGAGCTGAAGTTATTAGCCTTGTGAACTTCCAGGTGTAGGTGCTGAGAATTGAACTTGGGTTCTCTACAAGAACTCCATGTACTTTTAACCCTGAGCCTTCACCCCAGCATCATATGTCTTTTTAAAACTAAACCTAGATTAGTTATAGGTGAATTTCCCCCACATCTTTCTGGCCTTACTCCTGAATTAAATGGTGTAGAGAAAGATTGAGCAGGAAGTAGCATTTAGCAGTGCTTGTAATAGCTGAAGACTTTATTTGCTTAATCCCCTTTTCTGAAGAAGCTCACAGTCAAGTGAGAGAGGAAAGAACTAAAAGGAAAGATACATCAAATAGTGGATGTAATGCAGCACAGCTTAACCAGTGTAACTGACACCACAGTGTTAGCTCACTTTCCATTGATGTAGCAGAACACCTGTGGATGGATACTTTATGAAGAAAAGAAATGTATTAGCTCATAGTATAGGAGGCTGAAATTCCAAAACTGGTTAGCATTATTGATTTGGCTCCTGGTAAGGTGTCCCCAGCTACTTCACTTCATGATCAATGGCATCATCACGAAAAGGAAAAGTCACAGGGCGAGACAAGAAGTCAGAGAACAGACCTTGAACATTGCATTATAAGAACTTTGACTTAAAAATAAATTAAGAGCTACCTTGATTCTTTCCAAGGTATCACCTAATAACCTAACTAATGTGTGTTTGGCTGTACCTCTTAAATATACCATGGTCACACAGAACCAACACTCTGTGAAATAAACTTACAAAGTGGTACCCAAAAGATACATTCAAAAAGTGTCCAAACATAGGAATAATTAATATAAAATCATACATAAACCGTTTGCAGAAGTTTTTGAATTTGGGCTCTTGAACAATTTTGGAACTGCTAAGAGTTTAGGATCTCTTAGAGATGGAGCAAACACATTTCTTATTATTAGACATGTATGAATCTTTTAGAGGCTAGGGACAGAATGCTGTGGTTTGAATAATTAAATGTTTCCCACAGAATCATGTGTAAATACTTGCTCTCCAACTGCTGATGCTATCTTGAGAGGTATGGAAACCTTAGAAGGGGCCTACCTGGAAAGGGCAGGCCTCTGGTCTACACCTTTGAAGATTCTACCGGGTCCCTTCCGTTGTCTTGATTTTCATCTGCTATGAAAAGAAGAAGTTACTCTGCACTGTACCTGTCACCACTACAAGGTTCTGCCCATGTGCATTGGGCCCTCCTAGACCATGGCAAAATAATCACACACACCTTTTAAAAATTCAGTAATTACTTCTGGGAAAATAAAGCAGACCCATTGATTTCTATTTGTTCCTGCTAAGTTCAACTAAAAATACTGAATCTAAAAAAAAAAATCTAAAAAAAAAAAGGAAAGAAAGAAAGAAATTGAAATTTCTGTAAACTGTCCAAAGGTCTTGGGATCCAAAGAACAACACGTGGCAGTGAGTTCCTAGTTTGTTTGTTTGTCGCACTGGACATAATCCAGAAAGGACAACGTGCAGAGACAAAATCCTCTGCTGTCTAGCCAAGACCTATACAGGAGCAGGCTAGTAAGACAGGGCACTTTGAGAAATTAATTGTCCTGCATCTTCTTTAGAGGTCCTCAGAGCACTATGTGTCTGTAGTGGGGCATCACATTCTAGCAAGAATGTGGCAGAGCTAAACTGCGTATGTAACAAGACAGGGAGAAAAAAAAAGAGGAAGGTCCTGTGGCTCACAGTCCCCTTCAAGATGCCCCCAATGACCTGGACATCGTCCACTAGGTCCTAGCTCTTGAAGACTTTGCTACTTCTCCAAAGTGTTCTTCTGGGGGCCAGGTCTTTAGCACTTGTGGAACATGCCAGACCCACTCTTTAGCAGCCATAAAAGCAAATATCAGAACTAAACACCACAGAGCTTGTTGTCAAAATTCAACTGGACTTAGGATAGATTCCATGACACCTTCTTTATTGAAAGTTTTATTATTGGTGTATTTGGCAATATTTTGGTAAATTTAAAATATTTTGCTAAATGCAGTTTGCTTTCTGTTCACCTTTATTTGTAGGAGATTTTTATTTGTAATACAAATATTTTATTGTACAGTTGGAAACACTGATTTATTCCACACACGAGTCCCTTTGATGCTAAGGGACCATTGACAAGGAAAAAAGCCTGGTTTCTGACTGGTTATAATCTTCCCCAGGGATATAAAAGAATAAGTTGAAGTCATATAGGCAGAGGTGGAACCCCAAGTGCATCATCTAACTGTTTAAAATTCACTCCCTCTCTGGAAGTTCTTGCTTTCTCATTCTAGACTGAAAATACTAGCACCTTTCTTATTTAAACATTTTTTTTTTAATTTTGAGATTCAGATGACAACATATACATGTGTGTGATGGTACTGTAAGATATGTAAATTTGAATGGTTTTTGTACTGGAATTGTAATAATTTAATGGTAGAATGTACCTTGGCAAGTTGGAACCAAAGAGTTCCACAAAGTTACACCATGAAACAGGTTACATGTGAGAGGTTTGTTGGGAATGGTGGTGCAGAGGCTACCTCTAAGCAAGAGTGAAAGGGACAGAGGAGAGAGAAGATGCTTGTTTTTATAAGGGGATGCCGTGCATGGGACTCATAGCAGAAGGAGTCTCATCGTGGCAGCTGATGATGATATGTCCTGCTGTCACTGGGTGGAAATACCTAAATGCTAACAGGAGTGGCATGCTCTTTCTTTATAGCTTCACACTCTAATAAGAAGTCAGAAGCACAGCATGTGTGGGATTTCAGATGTCTCTATGAATAAAACAGAAAATTATGTTTGCTCACATGAAGACAATTAATGCTGTAGAGAAAGCAAACCAAAGAGAGGGCAGCTGAGAGACCAAAGACTGTGAAACACAGCTTCTAAAGTGGAGACTGGGCTGCTGTCACTGCAAAGATAATAATAGACAAGTGACTTGTAGGCAGTAGAAGTGTGAGACACGCGAATGCTGAGAAAGAGAATTTGAGGCAGAACTGGTGTATCTACTGCCTCTCTTACTTGAGGAAAATCCAAAATACAAGTGTGGGTGGCGGAGTTAAGCAAGGCAAGAAGAAGAAAATGAGGTCACATAAGCCAGGAAAAGGGCAAGACACTCTGGGCTATGACTAGTGAGCTGGGCCAACTCAGAGTTGTGAGCAAAACACACTGAATTCTCTCAAATTGTTACTGGACTAGACTGATCTCTGGGAAGAGGGCAGAAGCAGAGGAACAATTAAGTTCTTGTAGTAACTTAGGCAAGAGATGACAGTGGTTTGTGTAGTGTTGGCAGAATTGGACACATGGAAAAGAGTTTAGATTTGGCGTATTTTTTTTTAAAGGAAAAGCAACATGATTTCCAGAGTGACCGATTACAGGGTATAGAAGAAATAGAAGGATATATGGTGACTCTAATTGTGTTCACTACTAAAAAACCCAAACTGCCGACTGAGGAGGGGCCAGTTTGAAAGACAGATCAGGAATCAAAGAGCATATGAGATATGAGGTGCCATTAGACACCCAATACAATTATCTGAGATGATTGTAAAAGGTAGTGTTTGGGAGGGAGATCTAAGACAAAATTAACATTGAGAAACTGTTAGAGATATTTAAAGCTGTGAGACTTGGATGACAAAGACTGAGAATGGAGAGATCAGTAAGTGAGCTTCGGAGTACCTCTGTCACTTTAAAAAAAGTGTAAGTTAAGGAGGGCATCTCATCATTCACTCCAGCCTTCCCCCATCCTTCTCTAAGATCTAACCTGGTGAGTACTCTCTACCTTCCAACCCTCATTTATCCATAGCCTACCAGATCTCATCCAGGTACCACAGCAAATGCCCCGTCTAGTCTGGCCACTCATGCTTTGGCAGCAGCCATCCTCTAACCTTCCACAAGGCTCCACTTCCTGTGCCCAGCAGAGACAGCTAGAGAAAACCATCAGCAATCAAAATGGGGAGGTGTAGAGTCCATTCCCTCTGAATACATCTACAAAACATTTCTATATATAAGACTGAAGGAATATTGCTGAAAAGGAGGCAGAAAAATTTTAACATCCAGAGAATCAGGGAGTTTGCTGTAAACTTGTGTCTCTTAGTAATATCAGAAATAGCTGTAAAGTCTCACCAACATAGCTATCCAAATGTGAGCTGAATAAGGATGACATCAGTGGACATGCCAAACTGAACAGGAAAAAGACCATAGGACCTCAGCACTACATGAAGAACTACAGGCAATCAAGGAGATCTGGGAACAGAAGATGTTGTCCTTCTCCAGGGAAGAGCATGACACTTGGATTTCCAGTGCCGAACAGTCAGCCCTGAAAACTTATATACTATATAGGTAGCATTTTATGGATTGAACAAGTTGTATTCAGAAATATATATACATATATGTACTTATATATACATATATATGCATGTAATAACAATTAGTAAAAAGAGAAGCCATGATTTTGAAAGAGAGAGGAGAGGAGTATAGGTTTGGAGGGAGAAAAGGGAAGGGAGAAATCTTGTAATTATTATACTATTAAAAATAAAACAAAATAAAATTACAGAAAGAGGAGGCTATCAGAGCAGACTGAGAGAGAATGACAAGGAATGCAGTGGACGAGAAATGGGCAGCATCCTGGAATCCAGGAAATTGAATCAGGAAAAGAATGTGACCAAGTTATCAGATACTTGAGTTTCTCAAGTGAGAAAGGACTAAGGCCTTTCTATTTAGCAATCTAAAGGTTATCAGTGACCCTGACATGTGCAGTTTCGTTAGTGTTAAAAGGTCAAATTCCTGTTTAGATTGGATCTAAGAAAGAACAAGCAGACAGGAAATAGAGGTCATGTGCATCTCTTTCAAGAAGTTGGCCCTCAAAGAGGACAGAGGCGTGAGGGTAGCTTTCCAGGGAAGAGGGCCAAAAGTATTGTGTCAGGAAGGAAGAAGTATGCACATGTGTTTGCTAGGAGGGATGGGGTTCAGCACAGGGGCCGTAGATGAACTGTGACATCTATTTTGGCACAAGAGCTCCTTAAGACAGGAAAAGAAAGGGTTCAGGGGCATAAAACCACAAAGGAAAAGAGGCTTTGACATGGGGAACAGTGAAAGTGCAAAGGTCATGGTTGGAGGCTGCACTGAAGACTGAGCATGACCAGCTGTCTGAAATATTTGCCTCATCTTCTTTGCTTCCAAACTGTAGTTAAAAGAGTGTTTAAGGAAACATCTGGAATCAAAGACAAGTTTTGTCTCTCTCCAGAACACAGTTTCTTGATTATTGTAGTTGCACGATGAATTTTCATATCCAGGGAGCCAAACTCACAAATAACCTATAATTTTTCAAATTAAAAGTGAAATGAATTTTACAGAGGGGAAAAAGCTGAGAGAATTACCACCAAATTAAAAAAAAAAAAAGTATAAGCTATTGTTCTTTAGCTGAAAAGAAAACTATCCAAGACAGCTAAAATAGATCAAGTATGCATGCATTAGACTGTAGAAAATGATCCAAGATGCTGAGGTATGAAGAAATTGAAAGAAGATGATAAATATACACATAAAACCAAAAGTATCGAGTAATCTTTATTTTTTTTCTATAATGAGGCACTGGCATTTTTGATGGTACAGATTTTCAATCTTGGCAGATATATAAGCATAGCCATGAAGATGAGTCTCAGGTCCCAGCAAAAGGCCATTTCTAAAACTAGGTGGACCTCTCCTGAGGATCAGCCCCTGGGGATGACCTTTGGCCTCCAATGCACACTAGTGTTCGTTCACTGACACATGCATGAGCCTACATACACACAACATGCATTCTTTTCCCCCACCCCTCTCTCTCCCTGTCTCTCTCTGGCACATGCACACACACACACACACACACAGTGGAGAGTTCTTTTAATAGCATGGTACAAAGAGAACTACAGTTTGTCATTGTAGTTTAGACTAATCGATGCATGAGTAACTGAAGGGACTTGCAACACAGAGTTGCTTTTTGTTATTAAGCAAATGCAGAGCAAGCCCTTGCATTAGCTGTGATGCAGATTAACTGGCACTGACCATACTCCTAAAAGACACATTCCTGAACACTGTGATCTTAAATGCCCCAAATCAGGATCCTGAAAGATTAAAACTCAAAGGTTAAAATCCTAAAAATCAAAAGTTCTTTTTTGTTTTTAACATTTGCCACTTTATTTATCATTATTTAAATTTTCACTTTATGCTTGTGGGGTTTTTGCATATGTTTAGTTTTCACGGTAGTTATTAATTCTTATTCTTTATTGCCCACTGGCCCACATATTTTTAGTCAGTCAGTCTCCACATTGAAATAGAAATTATATACAGATGTTCAGAAGCTCCTGACTTGTTTTAGGCATCTTTTGCAAATTTAAAATGCATTATCACACCATATACTTCAAGTGTAGGCTCCCTGTGTGTATTACAAACACTAGACTTCTTTAGCAAATGGACTTCTCCTCTTTCAACATCTGCATTTGTGAAAGATTTTTTCAGAACCTTTACTCCTTGGGTGAGTTGCACATGCAGCGGAGATCCAGCAGGATTTGTGATTAATCTTGCCAGAAGACTTATGCTGTCTGTCACCATATTTCAAAGGGTTTTTTTCTAAATTGTTTTAAAGTTGTATATGTGTGTGTGTGTGTGTGTGTGTGTGTGTGTGTGTGTGAGGAGATGTGTGTTTTCTCTTTCCCTGTACACACTTAGCTGCTTACCTGTTAACTTCTGTCCTCACTCACAGACAACCTGTGCAAGGCACAAGAGTGAAAACACCACCTCATTGCTCACCTCCAGGTTTTGTTGATTTCTCTTTTAATTTAGACTTCTGTTACTCCTTCAAACATTTTGTTTGTGCCTTCCAGTTTTTTTATACTAAAGATTGTACTATACATCACTCCTAGGATGATACTGAATTTTGCAATACTCCCCAGTTACTCCAAACCTCCAAACTTAACATTTCTAATTGCTTTGGCCTCAGACTACCTTAGAATGGTAGTTTGAACACCTACCTGCTGGGCCTGTGAAGGGTAGGCCTTCTACCCCATCAAGGAGATCCCTTTGAGGTTGGGTAGGCTGGGAACTGAGCTCAAACTTGGAACTACATTCATGTCCATTATAGTTAGAATCAACACCCCACAGGCTACTTGAGCCATTTCCTGTGTGAAGAGCTAGAGCAGTACACTGGAGTGTGCGCACCGGGCTGCCTCCTTTGCTCTGCCTTTGTCTGTCTCTTCTACACTTTCAATCATAACAGCAGTTGCCATTTATTAAGTGCCTCTTTGTGGGGGACATTTTACACACGTCTTCTCCAATCTTATTAACGCCCCCATTTTAATGGATTTTGAACTAGAGTGGAGATTCCTCCAAGATCTGTGTAACGATTGCTCCTACATTCTACACTTCTTTAAGGTTCTCTGGAGATCTGGGAAAGCAGAGAGATAGCTTTTGTGTTAATATCATACAGAAAGAACAGTCCAGCTATGAGACTAGGAAAATGTCAGTCCATTTATTGAACAGGTGCTACGTTTAGAAATAACACTAGGTGCTTTCACAATAACCTAGTAAGGGAGACAGACTCTTAAGAATCTGAAGCCTAGAGAAATAAAGTGTCCACAAACCACACACTAAGCTGTGAAACTCTTGACCATGAAACTCACTTGCTTGAAGTGTGTAATTCTTCATTATCTGTTTTAGTGCCTTCGTTTTGGATAGAGTGGAGAAATGAGAACTGACAAGGAAGCCATCTTCACGTGGGTGCTAGGAATAGAGGTAGTTTTGCAGAGAGGGAAGTCTGAGATAAGAGCAGAGAGCCAGGGTAGCTGCAGACTATAAGCTTTGCCTGGGTGCCAGTCCTAAAGATATAGCGTCTCGAAGAGCGGGGTGGGGGGGGGAGGGGAAGTTGGAGACTTAGCTACTCTGAGCACCGTTTTCTTGTGCTGAAAGCTTGTGCTTTTACTCGTAGACCCATTTAAAATCCTTTTCATCCCTTAAATTCCTTGTCTCTAGTTGCCCCTCCCTGTGCAGAACACCAGCGGTGTTCCTCTTCTTCAGGGAGCTATGGTGATGATTCTGGGCAGGACCTGCATAATCCTCAGCATGCAGAATGTTAGTTGGGTTTGGTGCCCCGGACTTTATAAAGCTCAGGATGCAGAAGTGACAGGCTTGCTGCTCTTACTGGGTTCTCAGAGCATCTGGTTGTTGAACCTGTGAAACTGTCTCCCTAAAAGAAGAGTCGGCGTGGTTAAAGTGCGATAGTCACTTTTGGGGGCCAGTGGCCTGCCAGGCGAGGCATCGGGTGGGCTTATCGGCTGCAGCTGGCGCAGCTCTGCGGGCGGCTGGCAGTTCGCCCGGGTGGGCGGCAGCAGAGTCGCGCGCGCCCCTGGCGGCGAGGGCGACGCGTTGGTGGCGCTGGGGCCTGCAGAGCCAGCGGGCTTGCGGGAGCTCTCCTGCGGGCCCGGGCCCTCGCCCCCGCTGCAGCGGGAGGCGTCGCCGGTGCCTCCGGTTGCGTGTAGGAGGCGGGGACCAGCCTAGGTGAACAAAGTCTAGGTCTGCACGCCACCCGCTGCGGCAGACACGCCCGCGAAGTCCAGGTGAGCGAGGCCGCGGAGAGTCCCGGGGATGCGGGAGGGTGGCTGCAGCAGCGGGGACCCGCCCGGGAAGCTGGAGGTCCCCTCTCCAGGGAGCTGGGTTGGGTGCACTTGGACCTGAGGCTGTGGTTTCTCCCCAGGCTGAGATGGATCTTGAGGCAGCAAAGAACGGAACATCGCGGCGCCCAGGGACAGTGGGGGGCGACTTTGAACTAAGCATCATCAGGTAGGTATACAGGGCCAGAAAGCCACTAGCTTTGCCTTTATACTTGAGTCCTGGAAAGAAGTTGAGAAAATCGGTTGATGCCTCAGGCCTTTGGAAAGAAGTTTGAAGTGGCCTTGAGGGATGTCTTCCTGTGCAACATTTGGAGCCGGTTCAGAGAAGAGAGGCTGTCTTTAAAAGTGCTCCCCTCCTTGGGGCACGGACGATTGATGAATTTTGATGTTGTCTAACTTTCGTTGTGTTTTTTGTAAAGTAGACATTTGAAGATAACTCTCTTTAGCCATCATCTGGCTGCAGCTGCTCAAGACACCTGCTGTTGATGGCTGTGCTTTGGAACTTAGGGCGGTGAAGCAAGACTCCCCGACTCCCGATTTCTCCTCTTTGTCCAGTCCTTCCCCCCCTCCGATGTATAGACTGTTTTCCCCATTTCTCCCGAGGACGGGGGTGACACGGAGAGCAATCTCATTCTTCCCTAACTTCTGCTTTCAAATCAGTTTTTGTTCAAAGAGGGGAAGCCGCAACATTTCCTCTGCCCGGGGGCCTTTCTTCCTCCCTCTCTGGTCTGGTCCTCCTCCAGCCCCCAGTGAAGCACACATACAAGCTTCTGTCAGGAGGAGGGCCCTGTCAAGTGTGTATGTGTTTCCTCTTCATTGTGGGAATAGTGAATCATTTAGTCTTCAGCTTCAAATAGTTTATGAGGCTATTTGCAGTCTCTGAGTTCATGCTAGGCCACCTGGAACTAACTAACTCGTCATGCAGTTGTCACCTAGAAGGATACATTTATCAGGTTCTGTAGTTAGTCTTCACGCTGCAAGGGGGCTGATTAGCCAACTGAAAATATTCCTATCTGATGCTTAAACTGAAGCATTACTTCTATCTGTTAATTTGTTTGGACAGTGACCTGTTCAATCTAAGAACCATGGTATTTATTCACAGAAAATTTATGTTTGTCTATATGAGGTTACAAAAACTTATGGATAGTGTTACTTCTAATAGAAAAAATGTGGTTTTGTCGCCTGGCAATTTAGGCTGGGAATGACTATGAATCTATTAATAGCTGGCATTTTCACGAAGAAGGCTATTTATGTATTACACTCACTGAGCGTACTGTCTAGTATAAGAAGAAACAGTCCTGCAAAGGGTGTATGTAGTAACACTCAGGATGGACCAGGGAAGTTCTCAGGAAAACCTCACAGCTTGTGGTTGAAAAGAAGGAAACAGCTCAAAACCAAAATACAGAAAATTAAGAATAACTTGATATTATAAGATTATAGAATGAAATATGAGACTAAGTTTTATATAACCATACCAAGGATTATATATTTTAAAAAAGCCAAGTCGACTTTCTGTTATGTAGAGCAAATTGAGAGGGCCTAATATGCTTCTTCCAAACATGCTGCATGGTGTGTGGCACATTCTTTTGTATATATTTAGTGGCAAGTGTCCATCTCTTGAAAAATACCAAGTATAAAGAAAAAGTTATAAATATTGAGAAAATCAGGAGAACCCAGCAGAAGTGTCTGCCAATTTAAAATAGGATGGTGACCTTAGGTCTTATTTTGAAGTCAATTATTGAAAAAAGAATGGAAGGAAATTAGCAGAGAGTGCTGTAGTATTTGAGGAGCATCCTCTGTATAGTTTAGAAAGAAAAAAGACCCTGAGGTTGGAACTGTACTTTTTCTACTCACAAAACAGCAGGCCTGCCTCTCTGAGCAGATTAAATAAGGCTGGGAGTGAGCGATATGCTACTGAGAATGCTCACAGAGCCTGTGGACTCAGCAGTCAATATAAAGCTTTGGATTTCAATCTGAGAAAAAGTGAAGCCATTCTTGCCTGAGTAGAGAAATAGCTTGAGTTTTTAAATGATTATGTTGGCTTCAGGTTGTCAATACACGGAAGAAAACAGAAATGGAAATGAAGTCGGGGAGGTTACACAGATATTATTCTGATGGAAGAGAAGTGTTTGGATCTTAGATGTATCTTGAGGCTGAAAAACAGCATTTCCTAAAAGCACTCTCATCACTCAGAAGAGTTATTTCCCATAGACCAACTTGTACTTTTCTTAGGAAAAGAATGATTTAAATGATTTGGTAGACATTAAGATGTTCATTTTCTCTCTATTCACTAGCTCTGTAAGGCTGATAACCCTTTCTCACTTATCCATGTCCTTGTGGTACCTTGGACAGTTACTTGATGGCTGCCTTGTCATATTTGTGAAGTCACAAAATTTTGACAATGATAGTCTTCTTGTATTTAAAAATGTTCTGATTCAAAACCATAACTGCTAAAATTTATGATCAATTGATTATTCATAAGTTTTAAATTTGAACAATTATATTTTTACAGCAACCAAGACAGAGATAAAAAGAAGAAAATGAATTTAATTGGACCATTGACACTGGTAAGCTGTGAAATACTAAATGGGAATAATCCTGCCTTTCACTCAAATTTGGGAGTTTGAGCCAATAGCCAGTGAGCAAGTCCTTTAAGCCTGTCTGTTTTTTTCAGCTCTGGATTGTTCTTGCTGCACCCGTGGTCTGTGGGTTGGCTTGTTATAAACAGTGACCTCAAATCACAAGGCAGATGAAGACAGAGGCATGTCAAGCTGCTTGTGAGCTCACTGCTACTTAGGGAAGATAAAACAAAATGTAGCATTTTAGAAACATCATGGAAACTTACTGACTTAAGAAATGACTTACTTTATTAAAAGCCCTGTTTATATCCCAGAGCAAAAAAAGTAATTGAAAAAAACATTTAAAACAAGAAATCTATAAGCACAATTTGCTTAAAAGGAAATTAAACTTGGCATGATGATTACAGATACTGATTCTGTTTCAGACAATTTTCAGTGTTGTCTGAGGGTACAAGGCAAGTCAACATGCGTTTGGAAGAAATTGAATCTGTTTTCATTTGTAATGTATCTCAGAGAGTCAGGCCAGAAGAATGTTTGCCTGCTTTGGCAATGTAATATAATGTGTTCCAGACAGACAGACTTTGACAGAAAAGAAAGGAAGGAAGAAATCGAAGTATATCACTGTTGAAACCACCAAGTTAGAAAGCAAGTGGGTGAAAGACACAAAGCATCCTCTTGTCGTTCTAAGGCCCTGCTCACATTTCCCCCTACTCTGAGCTTTTCTTTAAAAAAAAGCTTCAGTGAAAGAAATCTTCATTTAGTTTTTAGTGTGTATGTGTGTGATTATGCTATATTGACTTATGGACAAAGGCCCAAGATTCCAACGTGGTGTGTGTCTAATGTGTGTAAGTACAGGTGATGTGCCACAGCACATGTGTAGAAATCAGGGGATAATTTTGGGAAATTGGTTCTCCTCTTACAAACATGTTTGTTTCAGGGATCAAACTCAGGTTGTCAGTCTTGATGGACAGATGCTTTCACCCACTGAGCCATCTCAAAAATCTAGAAAACAGAATTTTACTTAGTGCTACAGAGAATACATTGTGAAACAACACGTCATTTTTGGTTTAGAATCTGTTTCCTACAGAAAAATAGAAAAAAAAATATATACTGCAAAGCAGAAAAATAGACATTTTGTTTGCATCTGATACTTTTAGTTTAAACCCCATCCTGTGTCTGACCAGATGTTTTTGTGTGGAGAGACTTCAGGACAAAGCCGCCCTGAATTAGAAATGCCTTATTTTGTTGAAAAAGCTTGCTGAAGACTAATTTAAATTTACTTAGGAAAGTCACCTAACTTTAAATTTGACCTTAGAAGTTTAAATTTAATTCAACTAACATGAAAAGCATTAAAACCTTTTTCAGTGCCATATAATGTGCACTAAAAACTCCCAGTACAGGACAGTCTAACCATATGCCCTGAGAGGAGGTAGGAAGATATAAATCTTTTATATTTTATTTATATATTTATATTTCTAACCTTCATTTAGAAACTACTAACAATAGACCTCAAGGACACAGGTCTCTTTGTACTAATTAGGACCCTGCTTACATTTGCTCCATATGTTTATTCTGCCTTTGTTTTGTTCTAAACTCTTCCTGGTTCTGAACGTCCGTCTTCTTTAGTTCTCTTGTTTGCCCTGTAAGTTTGACGGTGGAATCTGCCCGGCTGCCCTTGGCCCCAGATGAACTCTGTAACTATTGAGAACAGTTTGCCCACGTACCCAGTCAGTCCCCACTGTGAGCTTCTAACCTCAGCATCACTGGGTATTGACCAGTGTGACACCCTCAAAGATGCCACTCCACCACCCTGAATCATTTTGTACTTTTCAGATAAGTGCTTCTTGTCTCCAAAAGGAAAATTTTGGGGAAAATAAATAAAGTATAAAGTTTTAAAAAGAGAGAAGAGATGCAAGAGATAGAGAGGAAGGTAAAATAGAACAGAACCTGCAAAGCTGTAGTCTAGGAGGCAGAGGAGGAACAAAGGGAAAGTCATAATAGACTCAATCAAAAATATTGAGCAAAAGGTTAAAGTGGAGAAGATCAAAAGGACAGTCAGTTGTAGTCTTCTGAAGTGGTGTTATATTAGGAACTAGGAACTTCATACCTCACTGTGATAATTGGTTCCCATCCTGCTGCCAGTAGGTAGCAAATCCAAAAGTCCAGACGGTCTCTCCTCACCTATACTGTGACCTTCAGGAATTTTCCTGTGCTCTGTGTATTTCTAAGCTGCCTTTCTTTGCAAAGCTAAAATCTCGATTTGCTCCATATTCCTATTCTCTTCCACTTGATCCTCTCTCATCTTCCAAGAATCTTCATGAACAAGACTTCCTTAAAATCTACAGACAGATACTCCATAATGTTTGTTATGAGTTCTTCATTCCTGAACTGCATTTACAGACTAATTTTATCTCAAACTGTAAAGGTGTGTTTGTTCCTGTTTTCAATTTCACTGCAACAGTATTCTGTAGATACACTGTTTTGAGTGATATATTTATGAGTGTGAACTTAATGTCTAGCCCCAGCTCACCTCTGAGAGACTAAATAGTATTTCACAATAAATCCAAATTTTTATTCCCTTAATTATATTGTGATTGCAGAAATAGATTGATTTCTTTACATATGCATAAATCATGAAATTAACCTGATAATTATTTAGATTTCTATAAGCACATTTGCACCTGCAACAGTAGAACTAAGTTGAAATAAAAGTCCCCAAAGCATAAATGATTAAGTGAAATGTTATTTTATTTCCTTTTTCAGTTCCGATACTCTGACTGGCAGGATAAATTGTTTATGCTCCTGGGCACCATCATGGCCATAGCTCATGGATCTGGTCTTCCCCTCATGATGATAGTCTTTGGAGAAATGACAGATAAGTTTGTAAATAATGCTGGGAACTTTTCCTTGCCAGGTAACTGTTTCTCTACCTTCTTTTATACATTGTATCTATCTAACTGGGTGAAAGGTATTAGAAACTGATTTTGATCTACGTCATCTGTTTATTCATTGATTTAGACATCTAGATGAGTGTCCTCTAGTGATGACAGAAATCAGGTTTCACACACAGCACAGCAATCCTTAGATGCAGTCAGTCACTTTTGTAGGATTGTTTCTGAATTTTTTCTTTCTCTTGCCCATTCTCATTTTAAAAATGCCTATTTTCTATGTTTGATTTTTTTGGACCAACCAGATGAATTGAACTGAATGTGACACTTTACGAAGTAGTAAGGACCTAAGTATAGATCTAAAGGAAAGGAGTTACATGGGCTCATGTCACCCAAAAGGGGTCCCAGCAACACCAATAATGCAAGAAGCAGGTGGATATACTTGTTTTCATATTAGTAAAATTTAATCTAGAAATATTCCCATGGTTTATCCCAAGCCTGAAGGCCTCAATCTTCCAAGAGACAATGAAGGTCTTGGTTGGAAAAAACAAACTGAAGCTTCATTGGTGCACAGATGATAGAATAAAAAAACAATAAAGGGAAGACAGTCTTCATTGTGATTGTAACTGAGTTGAGTAAAATATAGTCGATGTCATTATATATACACCTGCATGGTTCACTGATTGAAAAGTATATATTTAGTTGTCATTAAAAGAAATAGTTCAATTAAAGAAAATGTGATTGCTTGATGAATACAGAAGATATGTTTACATTAACACTAACAAATAGTAATACTTTTCAGAAAGCCAGTGAAAGTGTCCATAGTATACTAATTGTGTTAGGACAGAATTCCAGCCCAGGCCTTTCTACTATCCCAGCTATAATCATGACCATGTATATTTTCTCCAGTATAATAATTACGCTTTCTTTATGAGAAAAACTATCTTTAGATTTTTGATGTTTGACCGGTAACCAAAAACTTTAACATTAATACTATAAAGATAAGCTGAAAAAGACAAGATAGTTTTAAAAGTTTTTAATAGGGGCTGGAAAGATGGCTGAGAAGTGATGAGCACTGGCTGCCCTTCTAAGGACCAAGGTTTAAATCTCAGAGCACACATGGCAGCTTGCCAGAGGCATCCAAGGGTACTGAAAGCTTATGATGCAGAGACATACACATGTAGGCAAAACACCTATTTACATAAGATAAAAATATATCTTTATTAAAAAAAATATTTAGCTTGGTGTGGTGAGGCACCTATTTAAACCTAACACTCAGGAGGCAAAGGCAGGTGGATCTCTGTGAGTTCAAGGCCAGACTGAATACTGTATTCAGTCTACATAATGATGAAATCCAGGATATCTAGAGATAAGTAGAGAGACCCTGTCTAAGAGAGAGGGAGGGAGGGAGGGAGAGAGAGAGAGAGAGAGAGAGAGAGAGAGAGAGAGAGAGAGAGAGAGAGAGAAATTTAAAAGTATTTAAGGAAATTTGAGGAATTTTCTATTTGTTTCCTTTTATTTCATAGACATTTTGATCTGTTACAATTACATATTAATTTTACATCTGTTACATGTTAATTACACACACACACACACACACACACACACACATACCAGGGAGGTACCTGTAATGGAATATACCAACCAAAAATTGTCTTCTATTTAAGGTTTAAAAGTCAGATAGATCAGTGTGGTGTATACATTACAATGGAAGTTACAGCCTTTAAGAGGGAGCATTTTGATCCATGATACAGCTTAGTTGTACTTTGAGGACATTATACTGAGTTAAACTAGTGGATGAATAATGAACACTGTATGAATTATCCAATTATATGGATTATCTAGAGTAGTCAAATTCATAGAACATGGAGTAGAGCGATACTTTCTAATGACAGGGGGCAGGGGCAATATGAGGAGCTAATGTTTAATTAGCATAGAATTTTAAACAAAGTTCAGAAGATTGGCTGACCAACAATATGAGAATATTTAAGACTTTCAAATTGTATACTTAAAATTGTCAAGATGATAAATTTTATTTTATGTATGTACAGTTACATTTTAAAAACTAGCTTAAAACAGTACAATTTACTTATCATGAATGAATTTGCTTCTGAACCAAGCGTCATAGTCTTATTTTTGTTTTTCTAGAATAAGTCAACTACTTGCTTATTTAGAGAAGTTTCTTTCTTTCTTTCTTTCTTTTTCTTTAAACTTGTAGCTAATTATGCAATTCAGTCCCTTTGAAGTTGGACATAGCAGACAGATACTTTGTGCTAAGGGCCAAATTCAAGGTCTCTCTAGGGAACTGCACGAGCAAGTGATTACCATGTGGTACACTCAAGAGAACACTTCTGTCACTGTCTCCTCAGATTATAAATTGCATGGTCACAGACCATATGGCCTGTCATGGAGAATTTGCTGTGGGACTTCCCATAAGTGATGACTTTTTAATCAGTAATTCATCTTGCAGCTTGTGGAAATAATATACTTCATTCTCTTTGAAGAAAAATGAAGTCATCAATGAACTCACTCCAATTGTAAAGTGCTCATTGCTTTGTTTATTGATACAGAACTGAGCTAAAAAAAAAAAAAAAAAAAAAAAAAAAAAGTCTTTGGGCCTGGGTACTTGGCTGAAGTCTTAGCTCATCAAAGAGGGTTTTTATTTGTTTGGGTTTTTTAGTGTGTTTTGTAGAATTTTGTTAGACTCTTGGGTAACTAGACTTCTTGAAAGCCAAGTGAGAATGGAATGGTAGAGGCAGGGAGAATTTGGCTACAAAAGCTCGGGCAATGCCTGACTCTGAACAGAGCCCATCCTTGTCAGCAGAGCAAAGTCACTTTATGACAGGATTGTTCTCTTACAATGAGTTGCTTGTGCACAAACTATGAACAATTGTTTTTTCATCTGAAACCTTAAGAACAAAGTCATAGAAAACAGTTTATCTGAGGAATATCAAAGAATTGTTATTGTTTGGGACACTTCTGTGTGACTATAATAATGTAGGAAATTCTTCAGGGAGATTGCTGCAGTTTGCATGCCCTGGCATTGCTTTGCAGTAAAAGAGAAAAAGGTATGACTGAGCCCTGAGTTACGTTAACTGTCTGTAGCACCCAAGCCGCCTGAACAAACACCATCCATTTGATTTAATGCTGGACAATTCATATGATACAGGAATTCTTAGGCAGAAACCTAGAGAAGAGTGTCATATTCTCTAGGAATATGATAAGAGAACATTATCATATTCCAATATGATAATGAAGACACTGTCTTTATTCCTAGATGCCTCTGTTTTTTTATTCAGATCCTTTACTCAACAGCTGGGTGACTGTGACCAAATTGCCTAACCAGCATAGTCTTCACTGTTTTAAAACTATGTTTGAAAGATGATCATGGACTGACTATGGAATCAAATCAATTACTTATGTATAGCATCTAGAACCTAGTATAGGCACGAAATTGGAAATGAAACCATCTGTCTAATTTTGGTTCACTATCTATAGCGTAGATGGATTTTACAGAATCTCTCTCAAATAAAAAGCAGCTTAAGCATTCCTCATTTCCTTGTGATGGGAGGAATCTAGTTATAGTTCCTGTCCTGTCCCATTAGAATTAACTGGGATACTGTAAAAAGCCTTGTCACCCTAAATCAGCAAGACAGACTGGTGTAATCAGGCTTATTTCCACAGTTCTCAATAACTTTTAGAAGACAAAATAGGTGAGCAACTGGGACTGCTTATAATACATACATTTTAAGTGTCCTCTGACAACACAGAGTCTAGGCTCTTTGCAAACTTCCAACCCTCTGACTTCCTGGATCCCTGCACACGTTTGTCTGACCGTGTCCAAGTACCTGGGGCTGGCCCTCCTGTAAGCGCTGAAGCTGAGTTCTCCCAGAATTATATTCCCCTTCTCGGCCCAGGACTCTCAGAGAAGAGCAGATAGGAACTGAAATGCTCATAGATTCCTATGTTCTAGCAGGGAAGAGTCCACTTGAGTCACATTATCCTTGAGGTGAGATTCTAAAGGTTCCAAGTAAAGATCAGAACAGATGAAAATGTCAGATTTCACTTTATTTCTAAGTGCAAGGGGAGAACAGCTAGTGATTTCTACAAATATGTTGGCTCCGAAACAGCTTCTCTGACGCTCATTTCAAACACAGTCCCAATTCCCCATGTTTAAGCTCTCAGGAAGGAGAAGAGCACACAGGAACGAACACACTGACTCATTAGGAGAGAAGTAAAGGAAGGGGATTCCTCCAGGGTCCTGCAGCTTATCAGAAGCCCTTCCCATCAGTAGAAAAAGAAATTCAAGAGTTGGACCGTGCTCAGACTGCATTTCTGGCAACTGGCCCGGACATAGTTTAAATTGAAAATAAATGTGAACCTTTTATCTTAGTTGGGAGAAAGATAAGAAGGGCACACAGCCACAGGACACCAAGAAAACATGACCCCTGGGCCATTTGCATGAATAAAAGGATAAAGAAAGGACACTTCCTCTCCTGGGACCCAGAAGAGTGGGAAGGGCCTGCCTTGTACTTGTGCAAACATGCTTCAAGGATATTTTATTCTGCTATTCCAAGAATGCTGTAAATAAACAGTTTATTTTTTTCTTTGCTGTGGATGTGTTTTAAGTGGAAATAAATGATTGCCACACAGATCAATCAGCAGCGTGCAAGGTGAGAGCAAAGGGCACACTGCCTGGTCCACAGCACACTTGCTGCTGGCAAGCTGTGTAGCTTTGGACTTGTTTGTTTCTCTCTGCTTCAGTTTTCTTTTCCAAAACACGATACTTTTTGAAATATTCTTACCTCGGAAGGTTATTGTGAATGTTAAATGAATGCATGTAAAGTATTCAGAACAGAGCCTGGCATGTAATTACTATTCAATGAATAGTAATTTAAATTTAAAATTTAAATGTAACAACTAAGAACGTCTTCTTGACATTTTTATCACATTAGTTCATATTAATTCTTTTCAATTAATGATGGCTAAAATGCACATATCCAGTACATCCAGAGCCTTTAATAAGCAAGGTACATCGTAGCGATTGGCTAATTACTTCAGTGGCTCATTTTTAAACCACTCAGTTGGGTTTTTCCATCCTCCTCCAATCCCCCCCCCACCTCCCCCACCATTAGCCCCTGTTGGTAATTTTCTTCTTCTGCAATGGAAATAATCTGGCCTTTCCCTTACTTTCATCACTGGGAAGAATGTAAAAAAAGAACCATAAAAATAAAAATTACAAGAGCAAGTATTTGAATCACCAAGAAAACAGCGGTGTGGTGTCCACCAAATCTCACAGTTTCTCTTCTGATCAGTTCTTTTCGACTCCTCTGCCTTCGGTATTTGTTGTGACACTCTGGTTTGCTCAGCTGGTCCACCCTGCCTTGGGAAACTGACCACAGGCACAGGAGTGTAGGGAAGAGGTAGAGCCAGAAGAATGTGTCTCCCCCATCTAGACCTAAACACTTGGACTTGTGTTTCAGTCACCAGAACAGTTAGTACCTTTGGGTGTGGAAAAAAAAATTTCTTTGAGAAACTGAACTGCATCATCTTCTATATGTTGTTCACATAGTTACATTTTTAACGTATTTTTTAAACCTAGCGATCCCTACTAATAGTCCACCCTTTTTATTGTTTTGTTTTTGTTTAGCGAATTTTTCATTGTCAATGATAAACCCAGGAAGAATACTGGAAGAAGAAATGACTAGGTAATGTATGTGTATGCATATATTGTGCTCTATTTTAACATCCTATCAAAATGGTCTCCTACTACAGAGCTGTGAGAGTGTATGAAACATCCACTTCTTTTCCAGGCTTTGCATCCTCCAATTGCTGGTGCCACAGCACCCCCTCCCCCATGTGATTCTTCAATAGATATGCTTTTACATATCCATAATCATTATCCTTTCCAACAAGATTAATAAAAAACAGTTATCTACTGTCTTTATTCCCATTTGGTCACTTTGATTCCAAAACAAACATTTATGGTATCCACACCCCTTCCAGTCTTCTGAACAAGTTTCAAAAGCCTGTAACACAATATTTGCATATGTTGCATATTAATTGCTCTTACTTATTAAACAGGGGTTTCCGCCTACTAAAGCGATGTAAAAGGCTAATTGAAAATGGTAAAATTACAGATAGATTTTGAGTCATTGAGATGGAATTTATTATTTTTAGAGACACTGTTGAATCAATTAGTTATATTTTGTTCCAAATTTAAATTTATTAAGTTTTTAATAAAATTAAAAAAATAATAAAGCCTGAAAAAGAGGATGATTTTTGGGGGTTTAAGTTAGAGTATGGAAAACTTCACACTAAGAACTATTTTTAGATGTTTTGCATATTTACTGCTGTTTGCTGTGTGGAAGGGGTAGAGACATTTTCAAGATAACTATACACACACAGGTTACAACTATGTCAAAATGTCACCAACTTAAGGCAAACTACTGAGACCATTTTTATGTAGTTAACCATGACAGTTTTTTCACTGTATAGTATTTCAGGAAAATAAATTTGCTGTTACAGAGCATTCACCTTGCCATTTAAGAAGAGAAAAACATTGGTACATATTTGTGAGAATGTCCTCCATGCTTATGATCTATTCAGAAAATTTATTAATTTCCAATTCTGAATTGCTTCCTAAGAGCCTGTCTAGATAACATGGAAGTACATGCCTGATATCTCAGCTTTTGGGAAACTGAGGCAGAGGGTCAGAAGCCAGAATGAGTCTGGGCTACAAGTTATAGCAACCCTGAGCGTCACAAGAAGACTCAAATCAAACAACAAATCATAATCAAACAACAGATAGATAAAAGAGCCTTTGCAATTGTTTCCCAGATATGCGTATTACTACTCAGGACTAGGTGGTGGAGTCCTCCTTGCTGCCTACATCCAAGTTTCCTTCTGGACTTTGGCAGCTGGCCGACAAATAAGGAAAATCAGGCAAAACTTTTTTCATGCCATCCTCCGCCAAGAAATGGGCTGGTTTGACATCAAGGGCACCACTGAACTCAATACACGGCTGACTGAGTAAGTGTATTATTGTCAATGTCACATCTTGATGAAGAAATGAGTGAGTTTTGTAAAAACTGTCAAGGGAAGGAAGATTTAAAACAACATAAAGTTATGACATTAAGCATTAACTATGAATTGAACATATATCTCATAGTCATTTCTATGCCACATTTTCCATTTGTGTTAGGGTTTATTTTTTTCCCTCTAATTATTTAGTGAGTCTATTTGAGGACTCCACAGACTGGCAAATTGTATGCGATTTCTTTTTCATGGAGCTTAACACAGGCTGGAAGGGACTTGACCCCAAGTCTTTAATTACAAAGACTACTTTTAGTAAGTTTGTATTATTTAACAATATTTGAGGGTCTATTACATGCTAAGTATCCTCCTGGGGGCTTGGAATGGGAACAAACAAAGCAAACTGCTCTTTCTCCTGGTGGCTTTGCTGCAATGGGGAGAGGGTAAAGTTTTCCTCACTGGGCATTCTGGCATATGCACAGATGAGGTCAGAAAAGGAGAGAAGGCTGAGGTGTGTACGGCCTTCATGCCTAACTCTGAAGGGAATGGCAGCCATAGTGTGACTTCCTTTTTTTTGGACAACCACACTATGGTCACACCAGCAGAGAGAACACAAGCAAGGGTATAGGTTGGATGCCTCTTATTTGAGATGCTTGTAACCAGGAGCTGGTCCTGCTGTGCGGACTTTTTGGATTTTGGCATGTCTATATACACTTTTAGCACTCTTAAAAGAAAAAAAACTGAAATTTTTTTAGCACCAATACAGTGCTCATAAAGTTTCAAGTGCTGACTGTGGTGGTTCATGGCTCTGACCTCAGCATTCCAGGGCTGTGAGCAGAGGGATGCTAAGAGAGAAGGCCAAAGTGAGCCTTGACTACATAGCAAGACCTTGTCTCAAAAAGTGAGGAAGGAAGAGGGGGAAAGGGGGAAGGGAGGGAGGAAGGGAGGGAGGGGGAAGAATTTTTATTTTAGAGAAATGATGTTCGACTTAGAATAAGACATTTTCTTTTCTGTGAATGTCTCTTTACTGTCGTACCTTTCCTAATTCCTTCTTTTAAACAAATTAATTCGTGTCCATAGTGTTACTGCTTTGGTGATAGGACTAATTAAATTCATAGTACCAGCTTCACTGGCATTAACTTCTTAGAAGGATGAACTAATCCTGACTTTCCTTTGTGTAGTGTTTTCATGGGAAGATAGTCAAAAGGCTAAGCCTTTAAAGAGGCTTACCATAGGACGGGCATTACCGTAGGATGGACGTGCTTGCTTATCTGTGTGTTTATTTAATGTCTGCTTCGACTTTCTGACTGAAGACCTCCTGCCTGTAACCACTTAGGTGTGATCTTTTTTAGTGACATCTCCAAAATCAGTGAAGGAATTGGTGACAAGGTTGGAATGTTCTTTCAAGCAGTAGCCACGTTTTTTGCAGGATTCATAGTGGGGTTCCTCCGGGGATGGAAGCTCACGCTGGTGATCATGGCCATCAGCCCCCTCCTGGGGCTGTCTGCAGCCGTCTGGGCAAAGGTCTGTGAAACCCAGACACTCCCATGTGTGCTAACTAACCCAGACACAGTTGTTTTGTATATCCAGATATGTGTTCAGTGTCAGCAGAAGCCACCACGCTCAGAAGGATGTTATTCACATAGAGCTTTACTATGAAAATTATTCCTTAGTGTGATTCCAAGCACTACAGTTCTTGCCTCAATCACAGTTCTTTTCACTGTTATATCTTTGAGTAAATACTCTCTGTGGTGTTTGAAATGACAGACATGCATGGCTATATCTTTAGTTAAGAAAACACAATTTTAAGACCTAATCCTCCTAATAATTGTACAAATATAGAAGTTTTAAATGGGGCAGGAGTTATGGTCCCTATGACAATTACATAGCCGTCTGTCAATTTTATTTTGTATGCATACAAATAAAATCATATTTACCTGATCCAGCATTTTAGAGTTGATCAAATCTGCTGGCTATTTTTATGTAATCTGAGACTGATGATTCACTTAGTTGCTTGTATCTCTTTGGTTTTGATTTTTCTCCCGTGCCATCTTATTTAAACATTCTATTATCTAGTTCTATTATATGGAATTACCATATAAAAATATCATTTTCATCCTAACCTTGCAAGAATTTGGATTTGAGTTAGATCCCCAGAACCCAATTAAAAAAAAAAAAATCCTGAGTTTGATATTACAAGTTTATAAGGTTAGTGATGAGGAGGTAAAGACGGGCAGATCCCTGGGAATGGCTGTTGAGCTAGCCTAGACTAACTAGTGAGTTCCAGACTGAGACTATCTTTCAGAAATATCAATGCTCAACTCGGAATAAAATGTAGTATTTTTGCTATGAATACTTTTTATATACACAAATAGGCACACATGTTATACACACACAAATTATATGGTAAAAGTATAACTAATCTTTCCAAGGTGTAAGGTGCTATTTTATCTAACTTTATAGTTGACAGATAAAACATATGATGGGTATGGAATTTGGCATGATTCCCAAATACACTTTCCTTGATGACTCAGGTAGATCAGGTCTAGCCCGCATAGGAGGCACACTAGGACCCCTTTTGAGACCTGATTTCAGTATTGTAGTTTGGATGGGAAAGTGGGTTAAAGCGTTGTGTAGACTGCCTTTTATCCCTCTGTTCATGACTGTTTCTCTTCTAAACAGATACTCTCAACATTTAGTGACAAAGAACTAGCTGCATATGCAAAAGCAGGTGCCGTGGCTGAAGAGGCTCTGGGAGCCATCAGGACGGTGATCGCTTTTGGGGGCCAGAACAAAGAGCTAGAAAGGTCAGGAAATGTTTTTGTTTGGTGGTTCAAAGAATCCATTTTTCCATGGTTTCACTCATTCTTTTGTGGAATGTGTTTGTTCTCAATCTTATGTGTTCTTCAGACTCTATTAGAGGCCTGATGATGCCTAGGGGCTTGCTTCCCAGAATGTTTTTAGCTGCACAAATGGAAATATGCAGGGTTCCAAAGGATACCAATATATAGAAATACTATTACCAGAGTACTTTTTACTTTTCCATCCCTTAGTAGCTAGTAGCTGAAATACAGAAAAGAAAAATCTGAGATGTGGATCTCCTAGTCACAACCCAGGATTTTCTGCCAGACTCTAAGAGCTGGACCTAGCTCCCCACTTCACATCTGGCCTTCTGTCTCAATGCCAGAAACCCTTCTTCATAGTTATGGGCTCCAGTACATATGAGCAATTGTTTAAAAAAATACAGCACAAACATACAGAAGCAGTTTCATTGAGATAGAATTGATAAAGGTCTCTACATATTTAGTATGTATATCTTGAAGAATTTGGAGATAAATACATACGTATATAAATCATTAATGTTCTCATTAAAATAATTTCCTCTAATATGGTTGAAATATGACCCCATGTAAATTTCTTCACATGAGACTTTTGATAACCACGGCTCTTAGATACAGTGTCTGAAAATTCTCTGCCAAATTTCCAGTATTAAGTGCAAAGCTTCCTCCATCCCTTGCATTTCATTTTCTGTCTTTATCCCTCCTCAAAGCCAACATGTTTCTGGTTCTCTAACCTATTCCTTTTTTTCTTCCTCACTGCTGCTTCCTGTACACAATAGTCCACACAGAGCACACTAACCCTCAGTTGGACCCCAGGATGCCAGTGTAATCATGCCGCTCCATTACCCAATGAAGGTAATTACAGCATGCCCACTCCCACTGGAGCATTGTGTCACATTGGGGCACATGTCAGTCTTGCTGCTGCATGTACCTGGAGCTCTGCCACCCAGCAGTAATTACAGTGTTGGATGTGGTGCACTGGCTGCCTCCTCAAACACAGCTCTGCTTGGTGAATGCAGCATTCACAGTGGGGGAGAGCACTCTAAGAAGTGGGCGATTAAAGTCATTTTGAAAAACCTTTCTGTGTGGCAGCATACATTTTAAAAAAAACGATTAATGAATTCCCATGCCTCATTTGGTTGAACTAAAATGTAGTGATGTTGTTGGGGAGTTTTGATTAAAAAAATACTCTAATTTATACGATGCTTTCCCTCAGAGTTTTCATTGTAGACCTATCAGATTAGGAAAACCAACACTGAAATTTCTACACTGCTTGAATCTAGCATGGAAGAGTAGAATTATTTTAACTTGATGTAAAAAAATATTTTAATTTGTTAAAATCAATCTGAAGATTTGTAAATATATATATAGAGAGAGGAGAGACAGAGACAGAGAGATTTGTTTATAAGTAAAGTGAAAGCCAGCAATATGAACTTAAAATATTCAAATACTAAACTATTATTCAAAAACAAAATAGGATAAAAATATAAGAAGAAGAGGTGATATTATAGTATGATAGAAAAAAACAGGAGCAAGAATTTCCAAGTCTGCCACAAACTATATGCTCGTCCATATACCAACTACCAACTACACTGTATAATTATCCACTAGCCTCATGATCATCTCCCTAAGCAGGCATTAGTTAGTAGAGTTCTTTCATCTATTTCTCAGAGACACAAAAAGAAAATGTAGAAAGCCCTGTATGTCTTGTAGGAACTACTCTTTAACCTTAACCCTAGTCTGCAATTGAAGACAGCTTGAGTTATAAGGATCAAGGCAAGAAGCTCCCCATAAGAATATGCAGAACTTTTGACCCTTATTCAGAAGAGCAGTCTAGGGAAGACTTTCTTTCTTATAGACAGGAAGACACAGTGAGTTAAAAATGTAACCATTAAAGAGTCTAGAATAGCCATCTGGATTTTTTTTTTTTTTTCCTTCTACCTTAATCCTGACTGCTGATACTAGTCATAAAGATAACAGGAATGAGTGTCCCAGGAGTGAGACTTCAATCTGGGGACAGCCATGGGAACACTAGTGATCATGGCACAGTTCAAGGGAGATGAAGCAGGCCGTCATGAGTGAGCATTGATCCTGAGTGGGACCAGGTCCCAGGTACTGGGCTCCCGAGAGTTTCTACTCTCATGGCATTTCTATTTAACCCCTTGCTAAAGAAGAGGTGATTGTGGCTCAGTTGTAAATTGTTATTCTCATTATAACATTCCCCTCTTTATTTTCTGGTAGGTATCAGAAACATTTAGAAAATGCCAAAAAAGTTGGAATTAAAAAGGCTATCTCAGCAAACATATCCATGGGCATTGCCTTCTTGTTAATATATGCATCCTATGCACTGGCCTTCTGGTATGGATCCACTCTGGTTATATCAAAAGAATATACAATTGGAAATGCAATGACAGTAAGTGATACCTCTAATATTTATGAGGAATCCAAATTTATTTTCCACTCATCATCTCTTTCTTGCTTAAAGATTTGTCTTTAGCATAATTTTATGGGGTGTGTGTGTGTGTGTGTGTGTGTGTGTGTGTGTGTGTGTGTGTAGGTACCTGTGCAGGCCAGAGGTGGAAGATCCATCCCCCTGGACCTGGAGTTAAGTAAGGCTGTAAGACATCTGCCATAGATAAAATGACATAAACTTGGTCCCTGCAAAAGCAGTGTGCATTCTTGACCCTGAGCCATCTCTCCAGCTCTTACCTATTCTTTTCCATCTACTTTCTGTTGGAAGAATCAATTGTGATTGTAGGTTTTATATTTGCTGTCCTGTGGGTAGAGGTGGCTTTCTGGAGCATACTTGGCAAGTCCTAATGATAATAACATGGTTTGACCACTGGGGAAATTCACATGCATATATAGGGAAATAAAATTGGAAAGAATTTATAAATGGAATGGTATGTGTTGAAATTATCCTTATTCAACTTCATATGAAATAACAGAAAACCCAGGATTGCCAAAATAACTCTGCTCAATAAAAAAAACTGCAGGAGGTATCACCATCCCTGAATTCAAGCTGTACTATAGAGCTACAGTAACAAAAACAGCCTGGTATTGGCATAAAAACAGACTTGTGGATCAATAGAATAGAATTGAAGACCTTGACATTAACCCACACACCTATGAACACTTGATTTTTGACAAAGAGGCCAAAAATATTCAATGGAAAAGAATATCTTCAACAAATGATGTTGGCATAACTGAATGGTAGTGTGTAGAAGAATGCAAATAGATTCAAACCTATCACCCTGCACAAAACTCAAATCCAAGTGGTTCAAAGACCTCAACATAATCCCAGCTACACTGAACTTGATAGAAAAGAAAGTGGGAAACACCCTCCAATGCATTGGCTCAAGTAACCACTTCCTAAATATAACACCAGTAGCACAGACACTAAGAACAACAATTAATAGTTGGGACCTCCTGAAACTGAGAAGTTTCTGTAAGGCCAAGGACACAGTCAATAAGACAAAACGACAGCCTACAGAATGGGAAAAGATCTTCTCCAATTCTACAACTGACAGAAAAGTGATGTCAAAAATATATAGAGAACTCAAGAAATTAGAGCCAAAAACCCTAAATAACCGGATTTCAAAATGAGGTTCAGAACTAACAAGGGAATTTTCAGCAGAAGAATTACAAATGGCTGAAAGGCACTTGAAAAAAGGCTCAACATCTTTAGCCATCAGAAAAATGCAAATCAAAACAACTTTGAGATACCACCTTACACCTGTCAGAATGGCTAAGATCAAAAACACAGATGACAGCCTATACTGGAGAGGATACAGAGCAACACTTCTCCATTGTTGGTGGGAGTGTAAGTTTGTTCAGCCACTCCGGAATTCAGTATGGCGGTTTCTCAGAAAACTGGGAATCAATCTCCCCAAGGATCCAGCAATACCACTACTGGGCACATACCCAAAGAATACACATTCACACTCCAAAGACATTAGCTCAATTATGTTCATAGCAGCATTATTTGTGATAGTAAGAACCTGGAAACAACCTAGATGCCCCTCAACTGAAGAATGGATTAACAAGCTGTGGTACATCTACACAATGGAGTACTACTAGCAGAAAAAAAAATGATATCCTAAAATTTGCAGGCAAATGGATGGATTTGGACAATATCCTCCTGAGAGAGGTATCACAAGCCCAGAAAAATAAGCAGGGGATGTACTCACTCATTAGTGGACTTTTGATAAAAAGCAAAGAACACCCAAACTGCAAACCACAACCCCTGGACAGCCTGAGATCAGAAGGAACTGAAGAGAGACACCCAGGGAGTCCCCTAGGAAAAGAAAAATAGAGAAGATATCCTTAGCTTATTGGGAGCATAAGAGGTTGCAACCAAGAAGAGGTAGGAACAAATCACAAGAGAAGGAGATGATTAAGTGAGAGAAACAACAGAGAGGGAGAGAAAAAAAAAGATGGAGATCTTAATAGAGGAAGCCAGTGTGGGGTTGGAAAAAGACTGGGTGCTAGGGAAACCTCCAAGAACTCTGAGGATGTCCCTGCCTAGGTCTCCAACTAATAGCAAATGTATTGCCTAGACAGGACTTCCCCCATAATCAAACGAATAACCACCCTAAGTGCCATCACAGAACTTACATCCAACAATGAATAGAGGCAGGGATACATGGCTGAGCACTGGGCTGAGTCCCTGGTCCAGCTGATAGCAGGGGAAGAGAGTCTATATGAGCAAGGGGATAGGGACTCTGAGGAAAATTCCCACATTGATGGCTGGATGGGGCTCAGGGGAGCTCACTGAATCAAGATCAGCCACCTGGGAACCATCTGGAAAAGGAACTAAGCCCTCCAAGGATAGGCAAGTGTCCACTGACATGGCAGTATGTGGAGCCTCACGGGGAGGGATCAGACTGTATTTCTGTGCCTGGGCTGGTACTCTGGAGTCCATTCCCTTCAGAGGAACATCTAACTCAGTCTTGATATTAGGGTGAAGAAATCGGACTTGCCTGGAGTGAATGCTGAGCTGATCCACTTTGGAACTTCTTGCCCTTTGAGGGGAGGAGTTGAGGGATGGGAAGGAAGGAGGCTGACCAGGAGGGATTGAGAAGGGGAAAGGAAGGGGAACAAGGGGATACATGGATTAAAAGGACTTTGTTTTATAAATTAAAAAAAAAGAAATTATCTTTATTATCCTGTTGAGTTTAACTTGAAGATATGATATATACATTCAATTCACACTATATGAAGCATGAGCTTCTTAAAATATAAAAGAAAATTTATGTTAGTTCATTTGTCTATGTGCAAATAAAGATACTGTCATGACAGATTATAAAAATAATATATTCTAATTACACTAAAGATTAAAATAAAACTCTCAAACTTTAGATTACTTGTAATCTAAGAATTCATGTATATTTGATGATAAATTTTGTTATGTATTTTTTAGGTGTGCATGTTTTTCCTTCTCAAAATGGTCATAATATGTGGATTTTTGGTAATCTTTTCTATAGGGTGATATTTTGTGATCATCTTTCCATCTTGGGGTTTATCAGTACAAAATCACTTAAATAGATATGTTTCAAAATTTGTTTCTTGCTTGTTTCTCACAGTGAAGATCCTAAGTATAATTTTGGTCCTTGTACTTTCTCCGTATGGAAACTTGAATCTCAAAATGTGCCCTGCACCGGCATTACCGGGCCTCAGTGAAGGCTGAAGGCATTAGTAACAACCACGTTTTTTACTTTCTCATTTCTTTCTGATGTTTCCTAAAGAAAGGAGGTTTTGTCTTGACTTTACCATTAGCTTTGCGTGATGAATTTATCTACATTTGTAGCATAAGAACAATTGATCAACAGAACCTGGCAAGCCTCACTCAAAGGCCTTAGACTATTGCATTTATGTCTTAACATCTACTTTGGTGAAGATGTTTTGTTCTCACTGGTCCTTATTCATATGGAGATAAGAGACAAATAATTAAATACATTTTGGTTTTGTTAATATGAACATCATTGTTTCAGAGACTAGTAATAAACCATATATAGAAGTTTTACCATGCTTGGAGAGAAAGAAGTAATTTCTTTTCTCTTATATTTTTCTGAAATTATGTATGCTATTAAACTTGTTTCCTGAAGCTGTATTCTTGGATTTATGTATCAGTTTATTTTCCAATAAAAAAATACAAGAAAAATGTATTTTTGTGTGCTGTAGAACAGAATAACCAGCCATTTTGTGTTCTATAAATGGGTGAACTGACTAGGAATTGTCATGTACACCTTTAATCCCAGCACACAGGAGATGGGTCAGGGAATAGGAGTTCTTATGAGTTCCAGGTCAGCCTGGGCTACATAACGAGCTCTAGATCATCTTATGCTAAAGGAAGACAATGTTTTGAAAATATGAAGTGAAATGTTGAGCATTTTGCATTAAATTTTATTCATATGTCCATATATAAATCTATAACAGCCTTTTAAAGGAGAACTCTGTTGGGTCAAAATCTGTAATACTTCCTGGTGAACATTTCATATAGTTCTTTGCAGAGTTAGAGAAAATGGTAAAGAGCTAAACAATAACACTGTTATTATGGGAAAATACTTTGGGAGCATTAGCTTTAGCATTAACAAAATGTATTTCAGGAGTCTCTATTCCTAACAATTATATAATCAGGAAAAATGCAACAAAGACCTTGGCAGACTAAACAAAACTTATTTTGATACTGAAAAACACAGGTAATAAACTGCTACATTAATTTTTATAAATTTTATCCTTTACTGAAGCAATTTTTATTTTTCATTAAAATCACAGAAGTACTTATCACACTAGTTATATACATGTATCAAATTATCACAATGTGCCCATTAAGATTTACAAATACTATTTCTCAATATGAAATAAAAATTACTAAGTGTTCAATAAACCCTAAATTCACTCCTTTGTATATTATATTTCAAGCAAGCTGTAACTGGAATGGTGACATTCTGTCCTTAACTATTTCCCTACTCTTTTGCTCAGGTGTTTTTCTCAATCCTCATTGGGGCTTTCAGTGTGGGGCAGGCTGCCCCCTGTATTGATGCTTTTGCCAATGCAAGAGGAGCAGCTTACGTGATCTTTGACATTATTGACAATGTGAGTCTCTCGTTATCTGAAAGCTGAGAAAGTCAAGGTGGTATTTTGAATCACATGTACTACATTAACAGTAAGATACAGTGTAACAATGGGAACGTACTGATCCCTCCACAGTATCATACAATGCATTGAGAGTGCTCTACAAGTTCATCTGCTAATAACGATAAGCTCACCAAGTGTGTAGTAGTCCATTACAATAGTGCAGCATAAAGATGATTTGTTCTGGATTTGTCTCCTTTCTATGCTGTAGCAGATGGAGAGTGTTGTGGTTTCTATGTAGAATAGTGTGTGTGGAGATAAATTGTTTGTAGGACCAAAGTAACAGTGAGTTTTGCTATGAGGTTTCCTTTTCTCACTGAATTGTCTATTTTGACCTTAAATCAACTATATTGAATAAATTGAACTGAGAACATTGAAAAAGGAAGTTTTTTTACATACTACAGTATGTCATTGCATTTACACAGTTAAAGTTGAAAACTAAAATTAGAGAATTAGATCTAATTCAGAATTCTAAATATATTCAAAGTTTGTGTAGTTTCTATATAATATTGTACTCATCATTAGGTCAGCCTTCTTGATCCATTCTGTTATATATTATTCAGGAAAAAATAAGTCTCACTGAAGGCAGAAATACTTGGACTTACCTAATATGTTGTTATTTGCATAAATAAGCATATCTGACCATTTATGAAAATCTACAAATATATGCCAAAAACTGAAAGTAATATGTTGCATAAAATAAAATGAATACCCTCTATCCCTCTATGTACTTTTCAGGGGAAAAAGTTCCAGTAAATCATACACACACACACACACACACACACACACACATACACACATGCACACACACATATATGCATACACACATGTATTACAGTACACACATGTGCACACACACACATCACACTCTCACTGTACGCTACTGAAGGAGATATGTCACATGAAGGAGATTATGCTACTCCAGGTTCTATTTTTAGAATTTGATGAACCCTATTCCTTAAAAATACAATTGTTTATTCTTTGATAAAATAGTCATTGAATTTTGTTTTATTTAGAATCCTAAAATTGACAGTTTTTCAGAGAGAGGACACAAACCAGACAATATCAAAGGAAATTTGGAGTTCAGCGATGTTCACTTTTCCTATCCATCTCGGCCTAATATCAAGGTACCACCAGCAATGCTGGAATTCCCAGCCTAAGTTGGTCTCTGATACTGTACTGTAATGTTGGAGTTAAACACTTAATGGATACCCATTTTTCCAATGTTATTGAATCATTCCTTTCTTGGAGCTGTGTTGTGAAGTGCCTTGCTTTTCCCTGCAGATCTTGAAGGGCCTCAACCTGAAGGTGCAGAGCGGACAGACGGTCGCCTTGGTGGGCAACAGTGGCTGTGGGAAAAGCACCACTGTGCAGCTGCTGCAGAGGCTCTACGACCCCACAGAGGGTACGGTAAGTGGGAAGAACCAGGTTCTCCAGCTCGGGAAGCTGGGCATAAGTAGGCCCTGGATATTGTTTTCTTACAAACAAATTTGTGTGTGCATCTGATCTTGGCAAGAGCACACAGTGTGGCAGCACGTTGAGACAAAACATGCATTTTGGGGCCTGGGGACAAAGGCTTTCAGTGAAAGCATTGAAACAGGAGAAGCTCTACACAGGGTTCTTCTGGCAGCCAAGTACAGCTCCCATATGAGTCTGAATTGACTAAACAAATTCTATATAGTTATTCTTGACATATTGATAATTAGGGCCACAAATAGCTTAAAACAGCAATTAAATTCAGCAATAATGGTTGTTCTCTTTAGCTTTGGGCATAGCACAGAGAAATCGGAATCTCTTAACAAAATATGGAGGGTGAGAACAGGTCAGAGTATTCTATTTTTTTTTTTCAGGAAAAATACATACCCTTCACCTAGATCTACTAATGATCTTTATTTTGATCTATTGACATTATTCTCCTTTTTATGTATGAATGCTAAATTATAGGATATGATGAACTTTAGAATATTAGAATATGTTTTCTAAGAGATATTCTCTTGCAGAAAAAAATGACTAGAACTATTGCAACCTTAAGTTTCCAATACTAACCCAGTTTATATTTCTCTTCAGTTGTCCCAACTAGGGACATTGAGATTCCCAATATTAAAATGTTAGTTAACAGCTATCAAACACAGCTTTACAAAGGGTCTTAGCCCTCTTTTGGTTGTCTTGACAAACACCATGACAAAAGCAACTGAGGGTAAGAAAGGGTTTATTGTCCTTAATTGGGTCAGGAGAGGAATTTATGCAGAACTCTGGAGCAGAGATCATGGAGGAGATAAGTTTGCTTGCTGGTTCTCTGTGGATTATGCTCAACTAGATTCTAGATTCTATAGCCCAGGACCACCTTCTTAGAGAATAGAACTACCCACAGTGTGCTGGGATCTCCTACATCACTTAGCAACTTAGCATTTAAAAAATTAATGTGAATCTATGAAAGCAGCTCTGCTCATTTTAGAATATAAACTAACAAATGATTTTGGAATTAATATAGAGTGATTTTTCTTTATGGGCCCTGGCAGGTCTACCACACTACAATGTATGACACATCCAAGAGTCAAGAGTTTATAGTCAACAGAGGTTGAACTTTACACATACATATGTATATATATATATATATGTGTGTGTGTGTGTATACACATAAACAAGAGCACTTAATTTATATATATACATATGAGAGTTTGTGGGTATGGCAGAGGAGGTGGATCTTGGAAAAGCTGGGGCAAGAGGGTGAATGTATCAAAACATAATGTATAAAATCCTTGAACAATTAAGCTTTGAAATAGAAGATAAATATAGATTTATAAAATATTTTTGAGAAATGATCAGCTTCAGTTATTGACTATGGCAGTTGGCAATCACTTCTTTGCTTGTATATTTCTACCCCCATCCACCCACAAGACTCTAACAGATAGTTCCATAGGCACATAGACAGCCTTGGCTAAGCTCAGTGGGTCAAACAGCACAGCAAAAAGACATGAACTAAGAAAAGGACTTGGAGAGAGGAGGGAGATTTGTCAGGGGCGAGACGAAGATAAGAGAATTAAAACTAAAAATAAACAGTGCATTATATACACACGTGTGTGTTAAACTGCCAAAGAAAACAATAAAAATGTCAGCAATGGGTCCCAGTCCTAGTAAGGTACAATGAAGCAGATAGATCTATTATATATTTTTGCTAATGTTGTCCATTATTAAATTACTTATAGAAAGGTACTTATTTAGCTTTTATTCATCAAGAAATAAATGCCAAGCAAACAATGCCAAGTAAAGCAATTGATATAAAGAAAGAAAAATCATTCTTCCCAGTTTAATAATTCTTTGCTTTTATAAAATTTGTGAAAAAAGCATTTAAAAGTTAAAACAATGATAAAGTAAATTATGGTGTGATCATTCCATTAGGTGCAGAAAAGCCTCTGACAAATTTCAACACCCCTCCATGACAAAATTCTGGAGAAATTGGGGCTACAAGGAACATATCGCAACATAATAAAGTCACTTTATAGGAAGCCCATAGCCAACATCAACTTAAATGGAGAGAAATGCAAAGCAATTTTATTGAAGTCAGGAGCACTGCAAGGTTGTCCATGCTTTCCATACACATCCCATATAGAACTTGAAGTAACGAGCCAATATCTTATTTGACTTAAGGCCCATTCCATGATATGGGATTCATAGTCAACACTTCTTGGGTGATTAAGAACCAGAGACTAGACATCCCAGGGATCTAGGGTAAAACCAAATACTACCATTCTGCAAAATATGTAGCAATAAAATGACTTCTAGTGACATTCTGTTATACTCATAGATACCTTGCTCATCTACCATCAGAGATGCTTTTTTCTACAGCAGATGGGAACTGGACATTATGCTGAGTGAAAGACCTCAGAACACTTAGAGAGAGTGAAGGCCACTAAGAAAACAAAGCCCTCCACACAAACAGGACCAGCACATATAGGAACTAAAAGAGATTTTTTTAAAGAAAGTAAATTATGGGACATTAAGCATAGCAAAATGTCAAAATACCATATAAATACATATGGACTAGCTAGGTAAGGAGGCATTTTGACTTAAATTTATCATTGGTAATTAAGACAGTGGCATGCCTAAAACATTACTGGACTGGATGCATAGTGCAAAGGAAGAGTATTTGGCCTGCATATGTAGAGGACCTTGGGGTCATTTTTTCAGCACTATGACAAATAACTATCTATCTAAGATTTCTTATGGAGGATAACTAACAATCCATTCTTGAAAAAACTATACATAAAAAAAATCAGAAGAAAATATGGATGCTTTATTTTATTCCTGCACATTATTGTTTAATTGATATATTTTACTTTTGAGAAAATTCAATACTAGCTAAGACTTTCTCACAGTAAAGGGCCTTGTGTCTTAGGAATCTTTAGAGTTTAAACTTAGGAGTTATTTAGAGTACTGAATAGAAAATCTTTCTTCCTTTCAGATTTGCATTGATGGACAGGACATTCGGAACTTAAATGTCAGATATCTAAGGGAAATCATTGGCGTGGTGAGTCAGGAGCCAGTACTATTTTCTACCACAATTGCTGAGAACATTCGCTATGGCCGTGGGAATGTAACCATGGATGAGATAAAGAAAGCAGTCAAGGAAGCCAACGCCTATGAGTTCATCATGAAATTACCACAGGTAAAGCCTCCCTTAATATCAGAACTGAAACATGAAGGACTAAGTTCTGGCTTCATAGGCTAAGTTAAAGTCTGCACTACAATATTGTTCAACTTTGCTGGGTAAATCCCCTGAATCATTCAGTTAAAGGTGACAGAGTATAGTTTGTATGTAAATGATATAAAAACATCAGAAGTGTTGGTAATTTTTACAATTCAGTGTTCATTTATTATAATTTATGATACATTATGATGGTCAAAGCTTCGGTTGCCTTCATCTATTTCTGCAAACTATAGATTTTTGTTTTTAAAATATTTTAAGAAGGCTGGCATGGGCTGGAGAGATGGCTCAGTAGTTAAGAGTACTAGCTCCTCTTTAAGAGGACCTAGGTTTAATTCCCACTACCCACATGGCTGCTTACAACTGTCTGTAACTACTGTTCCTGGGGATCCAACACTCTCACATAGCTATACATGCTCACATAGCTATACATGCAGGCAAAGGAGGCTGACATACAGCTCAGTGGTGGACAGCTTGCCTAGTATACTCAAGGCCCTGCCTGGGTTTTATCCCCAACACTGTAAAATTGAATGAACATATTTCCAGAGCTTTTTGGGTTTTCTGTTTAGAAATTTGACACCCTGGTTGGTGAGAGAGGAGCTCAGCTGAGTGGGGGACAGAAACAGAGAATTGCCATTGCTCGTGCCCTGGTGCGCAGCCCCAAGATCCTCCTGCTGGATGAGGCCACCTCAGCCTTGGACACAGAAAGTGAAGCTGAGGTCCAGGCAGCTCTGGATAAGGTCAGTACCCAGGAAATAAACACTCAGGGTTGGAGGCAAGAAGCAAATGGGACTGTTTTCCAAATTTCTGTCAGTTCTTTGGGAATCTAGATTGAGAAACAAGCCCATGGAGCAAATGAGGTCATCTCAGGATTTACTGATTCTCCTGGCCTGATGTACTACTATCTGCAATGAGAGGTCAATGGTCTTGGCTGGCGTCCACCATGGTGCAGTCAACCTCGACACAGGCTGGTAGGAGGAACTGGATTATTTTGCTTCTTTCTTGCACATGCTTTTGTTTGACAAAAGCATATGTGCTAAAATATGTGAAAAATTAATTTTAAAGATTTATAATTTCCAAGTATTTTTTCTAACAATTTTTAGAGATGTTACAGTGTTCTCTTCTTTGGTATATTGCACTTTATTCTAAATTTTAAGCAATTTATTATGATTTATGTGATTTTGTTAAATTAAAAAAACAAATAATATTGAAATATATGTAAAATATACACACATAAATATGTATATGTATAAATATTTACATATTTATGTGTATATATATGTGTATGTATACATACACATATGATTTATATTAAGATCAGGCTCTGGAGAACACTGTGACTTCATTCACAATGACTTTCCTAAAATGTTTCTTCTGCAGTGTCCAGTGCAGCACACAGCTCAGAAGCAGGCCCATCAGATAAATATGAAGACACTTACTAGGTCAAATCTTTAACTATCTTGAGTATCTGATACCACCATAGAGTGATCTGGCCTCATATTGAAAGAGCTAGTCCCCTGCCTGGTCTGGAACTCAAATTCAACTTTTATCTTTTTAAAGAGTGGTACCTGCACTCTAAGCACACCAAAATATGGGGCATCATTCTCATCTACTTCACACAGCATCTCCCTAAAGCTTAATTGTGCCTGTTGGTTGACAGTGTTTTTACTGTGGTCCCAATGTCCTACAGTTTTGTTCATTTCCCCTTTAGGCCAGAGAAGGCCGAACCACCATTGTGATAGCTCACCGACTGTCTACAGTCCGAAATGCAGATGTCATCGCTGGGTTTGAAGATGGAGTCATTGTGGAGCAAGGAAGCCACAGTGAGCTGATGAAGAAGGAAGGGGTCTACTTTAAGCTTGTTAACATGCAGGTATCGGCTGTCTGGGATGGTTTTCTCTGATGTCTAGGTTGCTGATATGGTAGTCTTTAAATAATTTAAAATATATTACAGCTAACTTCATATAAAGAAATAATGGCTAGGATGAGGCATTTAAATTTGGTAAAACTAGAGCTTCAATTCAGAACCTAGGAAACAGTGGAGGACTCAGGGGAAGACAGGCAAATGCAAAATTCCCAGTTAATGTATCAATTAGGGCAATGATTATGGATTGTCTAGGGCATGGGTCCAAACTAACAGGTCCTTCTCAGTGGAAGGAGAGATTTACAGTGGTTGAGGAAGGAGTACAATTTGCAAATGCTTTGCAGACAAACTTGGTAAAGCAAGTGACAGCATTCATAGATTTAGGAAGCAAATAGTTTTAAAAAATTGTTTGCTCTAGTCACTAAAGCATTATTAGTTTGTCTCATATTGTACACTATCATTTGTTAGCCTTGCAGGATAAGTAATATAAATCTTTCCTATGATTATGGTTTATACATTTTAAACTATGTATATTTGCTTTAGTATTATATATAATAAGCTCATACATGAGTATTTCAGATTTTCTCCTTGACATTCCAGATACATGCCATGAAATATTATTATTTCAATTACTCAGCAGTAGTTACAAGAAACGTGTGAAACTATTAGTTTCTCTAAATTTGAACACTTAGCTTGTTTCATTTTTTTGTTTTTTTATTTAAACCATGCACCACAAGCACAAATTAAAACAATGCTACTGATTCCCTCTGTCTCCTGACAATTACCAAGCCTGCTGAGTATCAGTCCTGCATATGGATCAGCAAAGCAACTGTGAGCCATTGCTATAAGTCTAAGTAGCTGGCACTAAGAGATGAGAGCCAGGATGCTGCTCTTATAGGAGAAGAAAATAGAATGATGGTTTGTAGAGAGAGGGGAGTGGTAGGGAAAGAAGATGATTGACAGGCACAGAGATGCAGGCAGAGGGGAGGAACAGCTAATGTTCTAGAGCATGGTAGGGTAACTATGACTATCAACAGAGAGTTATGGACTTCAAAATAGCCAGAAGAGATAATTTCCTTTTTAGTTGTGAGTATTGGAAAATCAGGGCCTCACTATTCAAGGTAAACATTCCACCACTGAGCTATATTCCTATAGGAATATAGGAATAACAAGGAGAGAAGATGTTGAATTTCTCCAACAAAGATGATCGTTTTGAGGTAACCGATATGCTAATTACCGTTACCAGTCATGATTATTTTTAACATTTATTGAAAAGGTATGCTGGTGGCTGGAGACAGTGGCTCAGCCAATGACATGCTTATTTTCTAAGCATGAGGATTGTTTTGTTCTCAGATATGATGGCATGCAGCCATGTAACACCAGTGCTGGGAAGGACGGGTGACTCTTTGGAGACTCCTGGTTGGCCCATCCAGCTTACTTGCTGATTCCAGACCAATGAAAGACCCTTTCAAAAAAGAAGAGGCAAAAGGTGGACAGACCCTGAGGAACAAAATCCAAGGATTTTACTCACATGTTCACTTGGGTGTGCACACACTCCCACACATACATTTATATCCACACATGAACACACGCAAAGTACCACCTTGAGGTCAATCAATATGTACAACATATGTCAAGTAAAACATATGTATTATTATATTACACATATTACATGTGTATTCTAAAAAGTAAAAAAAAATAATTACATCAGTGTCTGAATACACTGAGAAGCTACTGGTTATTTTTAAAGGATGGATTGATTATTTGGATCATATCTCATTAAGCTGTTTTATTTTTTTAAAAAAATCTGACATAGAATAGTTATTAAAATTTTCAAATTTCTGGAAAAGTAAAATGTCAGAAAGCTTTATAATTCAGTTTTATATAAAGCCTCTTTATCATTTTCTATTTTAAAATATATATAATTGTAATAGGTAATGCTGTCACCTTGACAGACTCTAGACCTACAAGAAGATGGGGCTCTGGAGCATGCCATCTTAATTTCATTAGTGATGTGGGAAGATCCATCTTAACTGTGGGTGGGACAGTTCCCTGGGCAGATGATCCGGGACTCAGAGTTCTTGAATCATTGGTCTCTGCTTCCTGACTGTGGATGCACGGTAGCCGCTCCTTGGGCTTTGGCAGAGATTGACTGTAACCTGGAATTCTCAGACAATCAAAGCCCTTCTGTCTCCCTGATATTGCCTTTGTCTGGCTATTTTATTGCAACTGGGAAAGAAACAGAGACAGAAATGATATTTTAAATCCATTTTAATTTTCATTTGCCTTAACTCCTAGCGAGGTGATATGATGACATGTGGGAGACTCAGATAAAATAACCTTTACCGGTCCTTACCTGTCCCACACCTGTTTCATCCATAAGAATGACCTCACTATAAGGCCTTTGGCCAGGAGACAACCAGATTGTCTAAACTCTTTGTATCATATTCTCTGGGCCTACTTTCCCAAGAAAACTTGTACATTTTCAAACTGAATAATGATCCCATACGATTAAATGGAAATTATACAGAACTACTTGGCAGTATTGCTGCAAATTTTAGCCCAATTGGGGCTTACTGTTACCCCCCATAGTGAACAGGGCCCTCACACTGTCTCTGCTGCTTCTGCCAATTGTGAGGTTCTCAGGGCCTGTGAGTGTTTCTCCCCTGGCTCCCTGACCATACCTATTTCTCAGTTTTGTTTTGCCCTCCCAGTTCTTTGTTGGTCCTTTTGTAGAAAAGGAGGATGGAGCCATGGTGACCCTGAAGGTTCACTGGATGCTTAGTTTGGTGCTGTTTGTTTGTTCTTAAACTTCAGCCTAGTTTTGATTCAATTTTCTAAAAATCTTGACACAGGTAATATTCAGTGTTGCTTTATTATTATAAACTTGGAGATTTTATTCATCTGGACACAAATGCGCGCACACACACACACACACACACACACACACACACACACACTATTTAACGTCTTATCTATTATTCAGACATCAGGAAGCCAGAGCCTGTCGGAAGAATTTGAAGTTGAACTAAGTGAAGACAAGGCTCCTAGTGGCATGGGCCCCAATGGCTGGAGATCTCAAATATTTAGGAATTCTACGAAAAAAAGCCTGAAAAGTTCACGAGTACATCAACACAGGCTAGACATAGACACCAATGAACTCGTAAGTTGTTTCCTGGTCTTGAAGAATACTTGGTTCTTACCATGGGCTACATGCTTCTTTAAAGAAAAGGAAATCTAATTATTAAATTATTTGACAGTGAAATAAACAAATGTCAATTTAAAATGAATTGCCAAGGGAAAAAAATAGGTCTTTGAGCTGAGATATTTAAGCCTTACATATCTTAAACTCAAATATTTTATTCATCTTTGTGGCCTAGTGATAATAAAGCTAGTCCTGTGCTGAGCAAATGAAGATGAGAAAGGGGTTGTTATTTAATTTAGCATTACTTGACAGAGTAGAGAGGCCATCATGTCTTCTAATTATTGATAATGATGCTGTACTACCTTTGAGAGGATATGAATCCATCTGTGTGTCTATTGCCTCGTGATCTGAGAGGTCACTGTTAGAAAGCCAGGGCTAAAGCATTAGCCACTCACGGGAAAACTGCAGCTCAGACCATGTGGCCTAACCATGACTGTCACACAGACCCAGAGTGGAAACCTTGATCCTTCTCTCTCACAAGCTACAGACTACAGACACCTGGCCACACTGTGGAAATCGTCACCTGTATGTAAGGTTCATGCTCAGCTCTGTATCATCATCAGATCCTGTCCTTTAGACTCTAGTCAGGGACGGGACATTTTTCTTTTTGTATTTAGTCTGCAAAATATTTGAAGGTAATAGTCATGCCTTCTCTGTCTACAGCACCGAATGGTGTTGTCACCAACTTGTCCTAATATTTGTATGTTCTAGGATGCAAATGTGCCACCAGTATCTTTTCTGAAAGTCTTGAAACTGAATAAAACAGAGTGGCCGTACTTTGTGGTGGGAACATTGTGTGCCATTGTCAATGGGGCTCTCCAGCCGGCAATCTCCATCATCCTCTCCGAGATGATAGCTGTAAGTTTGAAACATCCCACAGCAACCTGAGTGAAAACAGCTCATCAGCTACTACCCAGCTAAGCCTCACCAATTCTGGTGCCAAATAGCTTCAGATTAAATAAGCGAAAGCCCTCAATCCCCTCTTAAACTCAATCTTATTATAAGAGAAAATGAGTCACCTTTGAAATATCCTGATACGGGGCTGGAGAGATGGCTCAGCGGTTAAGAGCGCCCTCTGCTCTTCCAGAGGACCCGGGTTCGATTCCCAGCACCCACATGGCAGCTAACAACTGTCTGTAGTTCCAGTTCCAGGCAAACACCAAGGCAAATAAATAAATAAAGTTTTTTTTAAAAAAAAAAGAAATATCCTGATACAACATTAGTAAATCTACAAATTATAAAGTCAACAAAGAAGGCAGTCTAATTGTCATAACTTGCGTAAAACCTGTGTCAGGCTGTATGCAGCTCATAGTTGTTTACAGAGATAGGCTTGGCTCACAGGGCTAAAGGCCTGGAGGGGTCAGGAGGGAAGAGAAGGGGTGTGCATATCTTAGTCTGCTGCAAGCCCAGGTCTAGGCACAGACTGGCCTCCACGCTCAGCATGTGGGTGACCCCAGGAATTATATTTTTCATCTGCACTGCTGTTTCTTTGTCTATATAAAGTAAACCTGCTTCAAAAAGTGTTTGAGGGCACATAGGTAACTGTGGAGGGGCATATCAGAGTGTCTGCCCAGTTGTACAGCCTCAAATATAACCATTAAATCCATTGAGGGATGTATGTACAAAGTTATCCAAAATATCTGTCTTTGTGCTGTATAAACACCTGAACCACCCTCTATTATTATTGGGGAGACTTGTGGGATAAAAACAAATTGCTTTCCAACATGCTCAAATTTATTAGTCTCATTATGTTGGGCATTGATCTACATTAAGACCATAAACAAACAACAAAATTTAAAAATAATCCTATTAAACTTCAATATAACACAATCCGTGGCTTTCTTGCCTGGCTTGCAGATGTACTTTTTAGTATCTGGGCACTAGAAAGACAATTCACAAAATAAACTAAGTTGTGCCTACAACAGCTAACTTCTTTGGGATCACACACACAACACACAAATAATATGTCAGGAACTAATAAGTGTTTTAAAAGCAGAGCATGGGGGCAAGAAAGAGGAAAAGACTGGTCAGAGTAAGCTCCTGGAGGGGAAGGTTGGGGACTGGTGCTAGGGGACAGAGGAAGAGGCATCTCATAGCCCACTGCGGTGCTCAATCATACCACTGCCTACAATCTCCAAAGTCACAGATGGCTCCAGGGCCTACAAAGAGGGAGAACAAGGAACTATTTGAGATCATGAAAATATGCTGGCAATGGATAGAAAGAAAAGCTATATGATAATGTGCATCTTGTAACACCACTGAATTATGTTTAATAATGGGTAAAATGATCAGTCTTATTCTAGGTATATCTTGCTGCAATTTGGAAAACCCGCATATTCAAAAGCTACTTTCATAGCTGTGAACTTGAATCCGTTATCTAGGAGTGAGAAAGTCAGACGCAACCATTCACATGGGTGTTTTCATACTGTCTTCTAGATCTTTGGCCCTGGGGATGAGGCAGTAAAGCAGCGGAAGTGCAACATGTTCTCACTGCTCTTCCTGGGCCTGGGAATCCTTTCTTTTTTTACTTTCTTCCTTCAGGTAAGCAGGGGCAATTGCTCTTCGAGTTTGTGAAGGGAGTAATGAACAAGTCAGACCTAACTGAACCTACAGATCCTCACACTGATGATTTGAGGAGCCAGTGTGGGCTCAGTAGAGGGCATACTAATTCACCAGGAATTCACCACAAGGGTGTCCTTGGCAAATAGTTACTACCACAGAAAACTCAGGCTGGATCACTGCCAACTGAAAACAACCAATAGAGTAACACCCTTCATTTTTGGTAATGGCTTTTCCCAATATCAAGTAACTTGGAATTTTTTCCTTCCTAATTGGCTCTTAGAAAGAACCTACATTTACATCCATGTAAATGGTCCATGTAAATGGACCTGCCCAGAAAAGTTACTCAAAACCAGGCAGATGACACATATCTATAATTCCAGCACACAGGAAGCTGAAATAGAAAAACCCAAATTAGAGTGTGGCCTGGTGTACACAGTGAGGTCCTGAATCAAACAAATGAACAGGAACAAGAAATTGGTGCCTGTTTTTCTTTTCTACCTAACTAAGCTTTCCCGAAGTCACGCCGAATCCAGTGGGCATACAGGTTCTCAAAGACAATCTGGAGGGCCAGCAGAATGTAACTAGTCATGCCCACCATGCTTCTCCCTTTTCCCTGTGGAGCCAGGGACAACAGTAAAATAAGATTTTCATTTGGAAACCAGCGCCTTGTTAGAAAGACCTCAGAGGTCTGATATACTACTTAGTCCAAGTTCATTGGGGAGTGGACTTCTGGAAGCTATGGAAACAGTGGAAAACATGCAGCAATTCCCCTGCAAAGGCAGGTGAGGACAGGCCTGTTCTACATGAAGAACTCATGAGGCAGCCATATTCCACACACCCATTCCTGGTTTAGTCAAGAGTTCAGCAGTCTACACTCACAAGTGCCTGCCACAGCCTGCTCCAGCATTCACAACATTACCAAAGCCTAAGCATCTTAAATGCTCCAAGCCAGCTCTGAACATCTGGGCTACTCTCCAGCTTAGACACAATTGTTAGAAAGACAAAAACTGTCTAGCATGGAAGTCTGGAGGCAAAGAGAAACCTAATTGCTGGCTGATCCAGCAACTGGGGGTGGGGGTTGTCACTGGGAAGAGGGATACCCACTTTAACAACACAGCAGCCAAAGCAAGTCTCTGTGTAGAGTTTTAGGTTTTTGTTTTCATTACACTGAAAGTGTTAGGAACACACCAAACATTCTAGTTCAATATGGTATCTTGGTTACTGATGCTGCCCTTGCAAGTTACTGAAATAAAAGAGAAGCCAAAGTGGGACACTTTCAGGTTTTCAGTGTTACGGTTTCAACACATACCACTGATTCAGCAGCATGTGCATTTTAAGTTGGCCTTTATTATTTGAATGGTCAATGAACATAGAGATAATTCAAAAAACAATGTGAATGCATATAGTGGTGTCTGGACAATAATGACAATCAGAAGGAACCTGAGCCCCTTTCTGTCCCCCAGGGCTTCACATTTGGAAAAGCTGGTGAGATTCTCACAACAAGGCTGCGGTCCATGGCCTTTAAAGCAATGCTACAGCAGGTGAGTGCACTGGACAAGACACCTGCTGTTTAGATGTAAGACTTTGTCTGCTGTAGTTGGTGTGTCAATGGTCACATTCCCTCCTACATGTGCATGCAAAGAATAACCAGGGTCCTATAAGCTGCCCTAGTACTGAAATAACCAGGGACTTCTCAGAGATCCATGGGAGCAGGCGTTTCAAGAGCTCTTTGCCTTCTTCGGCAACTGTCTGTCTCCATGGGGCATTCTCATCTCCAGTACTTGTATTTGTTCCCTGGATTCTGTATAGATACTAGCGAGTCTTGGTGATGGTAGGGTGCCTTTGTTCAAAGGAGAAGGTGGTTGGCAGCACCCATGTTCATGTACCACAGAGGACCTTCCAGCTAGACTTTCCAAAATGCTAGGATTTGTGTTATGTTTTCTTTTGAGCTCTGTTTTCACATTGATTCACTTGATAATGCGTGAAAATATGACTTATTATGTAAGTTCACATTCTGGGATAGGGTGTGTGAGAAATGTAAAAACATATGATCCACCTTTAAAGAAAAGGTCGTAGAGGAAGGCAACTGATTTGAGTTGGTTGCATCCCTGTTCACAATGGGTACACAGGCACACAACCCGCACTGAAAAATAGAGTGTTATATTCTCGTTGGCTTTAATTGTGAGCTAATTTAAAGATATGTTTAATTCCACAGGACATGAGCTGGTTTGATGATTATAAAAATAGCACAGGAGCACTTTCTACAAGACTCGCCACAGATGCTGCACAAGTCCAGGGAGTACGTAGACTGCCCTCTGCTTGTCTTTTCCGTAGTAAAGCGAGCATAGTTGCTTCATCTGTTGAGATGTTTTCAGCTGGGGTGGGGGGATGGCTCAGCGGTAGACAGCTTACCTGGAGTGAACAAGTCCCCTAAAAACATATTTTAAAAGATTTCAGCTGGAAATGTCAGAATATCCAGCTGAAACTTACCTGGCCAGACAGGGAAAGTTTAGACTTCAGAGCAGATTGATCCTCTGGCTCAGAAGTGGCACCAGAGATCCAGGTTCCTTCTGCCTGGTTGCTGAGTCGTCTCCTCAGCACTGGTTTTCTGAGACTCATTTCCTAGTTGGCAATCAATAGCAATTACATCTAGAGGCTTCTTTGTTTCCTATTTTTGGAAAGGACAGACATCACATCCATCAAATGGAAACCCTTTCCATAAATCTAGTTGTAGCTCATAAGTCAGACCCACAAGCCTGAGCCCATTGCTATCTCAAGAGAAGGCCATTTTCCCTACCCTATGACATTCACTCATTTCACAGTAAAAGATAAGGAAGGGCACACCAGAGAGATGACAGCATGTCCATCACAGTGGTCCTGGTTTTCTCAACTGTACAAACAACTAACTCAGCCTTAGTATGTGTTGTGATTGATAGTTTTAGTGTAACACAGTTCCTAGAAGAGTATAACTTTATGCCTGGACAATTGAGACAAATGTTTATTTAAGTTGCTGTTAGCTTCCCCTTTTGAAAGCTTATATATACAGTAGGGGAGGAACGAGGGGAGAGAGAGAGAGAGAGAGAGAGAGAGAGAGAGAGAGAGCTGTTGAGCCTCATGAATTGGGTTTAGTGAGCAAGTAAGACCCTATACATTATGGTTTGGAAGTTGACCCAACTGCCTTACTCTTTTTCTCTTGAAGGCCACTGGAACCAGGCTAGCTTTAATTGCACAGAACACAGCCAATCTTGGAACTGGCATTATTATATCATTTATCTACGGTTGGCAATTGACACTTTTGCTGTTATCGGTTGTTCCATTCATTGCTGTATCAGGAATTGTTGAAATGAAAATGTTGGCTGGAAATGCCAAGAGAGATAAAAAAGCCCTGGAGGCAGCTGGGAAGGTGAGCTAAGTGTCCTCGGCTGGGGAAGTGCTGCCTGGACCGCCACAGTCACTGCTCTCCCTACAACTGAACACTTTCAACCTGTGTGAAATGTTTTACTGTATCCACAATGTCTGGAACTCAAAAATGAGATGGATCATGTAAAACTTCCAGCTTCCAGACAGAACTGGTTAGAAAGATCTTCTCAATTTGCCCAGATGCATTTCATCTTAACTACATATTCTGATGTCCATTGATAGAGCAAATAGTGCTATTTTTTCTTTTTTTCTTTGTTATAGAATAAATCTCATTTTTTAAATCTATGTATCCCCTTGTTCCTATTCCCTTCCCCTTCCTGACCCCTCCTGATCAGTCTTCAGCCTCCCTCCTCCCCATTCCCCCATCCCCTCCCCAGAAAGGGCAAGAGGTCCCAAGGTGGATCAGTTCAGCATCCATTCCAGGCAAGTCCAATTTCCTCATCCCAATATCAAGACTGGGTTAGATGTTCCTCTGGAGGGAATAGGCTCCAAGGTGCCAGTCCACGCACAGAAACACAGTCTGAACCCTCCTCTTGAGGCTCCACATACTGCCATGTCCGTGGACAGTTGCCTATCCTTGGAGGACTTAGTTCCTTTTCCAGATGGTTCCCAGGTGACTGTTCTTGATTCAGTGAGCTGCTCAGAGCTCCATCCAACCATCACTGTGAGAATTTTCCTTATAGTCCCTATCCCCTTGCTCATATAAAGTCTCCTCTCCCGCTGTCAGATGGACCAGGGACTCAGCCCAGTGCTCAGCCATGTATCCCTGCCTCTACCTCTATTCATTGCTGAATGTAAGTTCTGTGATGGCACTTAGGGTGGTTATTTGTTTGATTATGGGGGAAGTTGTGTTTAGGCAACACATTTGCTATTAGTTGGAGACCTAGGCAGGGACATCCTCAGAGTTCTTGGAGGTTTCCCTAGCACCCAGTCTTTTTCCATTCCCACATTGGCTTCCTCTATTAAGATCTCCATCTCTTTTTTTTTCTCTCCCCCTGTTGTTTCTCTCACTTAATCATCCCCTTCTCTCGTGATTTATTCCCACCTCTTTTTGGCTGCAACCTTTTATACTCCCAATTAGCTAAGGAGATCTTCTCTATTTTTCTCTTCCTAGGGGACTCCCTGGGTATCTCTTTTAAGTTCCTTCAGATCCCAAGCTGTTCAGTGGTTGTGGTTTGCAGCTTGGGTGTTTTTTACTTTTTGTTTAAAGTCCACTAATAAGTGAGTACATCCCCTGCTTCTATTTCTGGGTATATGATACCTTGCTCAGGAGGATATTCTCCAAATCCATCCATTTGCCTGCAAATTTTAGGACATCATATTTTTCTTACTGCTGAGTAGTACTCCATTGTGTAGATGTACCACAGTTTGTTAATCCATTCTTCAGCTGAGGGGCATCTAGGTTGTTTCCAGGTTCTTGCTATTATAAATAATGCTGCTATGAACATAGTTGAGCTAATGCTTTTAGGGTGCAAATGTGCATCTTTATGGTATATGCTCAATAGTGGTATTGCTGAGTCCTTGGGGAGATTGATTCCCAGTTTTCTGAGAAACCTCCATACTGCATTCCAGAGTGGTTGAACAAGTTTACACTCCCACCAACAATGGAGGAGTGTTTCCCTTGCTCCTCAATCTCTCCAGCATAGGCTGCCATCTGTGTCTTTTATCTTAGCCAATCTGACAAGTGTAGAGTGGTATCTCAAAGTTGTTTTGATTTGCATTTCTCTGATGGCTAAAGATGTTGAACAATTTTTCAAGTGCCTTTCATCCATTTGTAATTCTTCTGTAGAGAATTTTTTTTTTTAGCCCTGAACCTCATTTTAAAATTGGGTTATTTAGGGGTTTTGGCTCTAATTTCTTTAGTTCTCTATATATTTTAGAGATCAGTTCCCTCAGTTCTAAGGTTGGTGAAGATCTTTTCCCATTCTGTAGGCTGTTATTTTGTCTTATTGACTGTGTCCTTGGCCTTACAGAAACTTCTTAGCTTCAGGAGGTCCCACTTATTAATTGTTCTTCTTAGTGTCCGTGCTACTGGTGCTATATTTAGGAATGGTCACCGGTGCCAATGCAGGGTATTTCCCACTTTCCTAAGAATTTCAGCCTGTTTGCCTGTGCTTGCCCCCTCCCCTGGTGTTATAGTTATTATTAAAGTTTGTAGCCACCAGGTGGCAGTAATTCCTCATTTTGTGATTCTAAGGTGTAGTGAAAATTGAGATTGTATATATTACATATAGAAACCTATTTGTAGTATCTTCATAGTCACACTGTGAGACAGGTGATAATGCTACCTTACATTGTATAAGTGTGCATGCACACACACGAGTGTCCAGTGTGCAAGACCGCAGAATCACATTGCTTACCCATTCCTTGATAGATGGTCCCACTATTTTGTTTTAGAGGGGTTGTCCAGCACACTCTCAGGATCTGCCTGCCACTGTTCCCACCCACTGGAGTGACAGGCTTCTTACATGGATGCTGCATACTTGAACTGAGATCCTTGTGCTTTCAGAGCGAGAACTCTGACCTGCCGAGCCAAAGCCTTCATTTTGCAGACAGGAAGCAAGTCTAGGCCAAAGCTCTCACCATCTCACTCTCTATAGGTATTTAAGGATGTCCGACTCTACACATAAATATTTGATCTGTAATACACACACATTCAAATGGTAAGGTGTAGATTGTGTTCATGGTTATATCTATTCTCATAGATGTAAACATTATTTTTTAATGAAAACTTAGAGGGTAAGGCTGGTGGTTAGTATAAACTTATGGTTCCTGAAACACTAGCCTTAACATTCTCTCACAAGCATCACTTTGAATACCTTCATTACAACTGTGCATGGTAGGAAAGTCAGTGTCTCCACCTGAAGGGAAGATAGGCTTTGACCCTGAGTGGTTGATCTGAAAGGAGGAGATGAAAGCTGGTTGTGTGCCCCATGCTTGTATGCTTTGCTCAAGAGTTAGAGGCAAGAGAATTGCCATTTTTCAAGGCCATTCTGGGCCACATAGCAACACACTATCACAGACTAAAACGAGTAAACAACAATAACCAATACCCAAGACTGGGGCTATAATGGGGCTACAATGGGGTTACAATATTTCCACTAAACAGGTTGTATCCACTGAGATCTGTCCCCTCCTCTTGTAGCTGGACATGGCTGCCACTGCTTTGGGTCAATGTTCCCTCACTTCTGCCAGAACACTTGTCATTTGCACATGATCTTGCTTTGGAGCCACAGTTCCCTGGGAACACGTTTTGTGGACGTCATTCTTGAGTGTCTCCAGTTGCTGAGCACTCTTTTACCTTTAGGTACTGTAGGGTACCATTTTCCTCACTGTGCGTGCTATAGCTAACTCCTGAAACAAACAAACAAAAACTAAATAAATCAACCAAACAAACAGACAAAAGAAACCAAAACCAGTGGCTTTGCTCCCTCTCCCACCATCATTGAGCTCATCCTCTTTCCTCAAGAGAAAATTATCAGGGTGAAATTAAACTTTCCTTAGACAAATTGCTCAAATAAAAACATCTTGAATCCATCTAACATAGTAATCATGACTCTACTAAGAGAGTTAATATTTTGATACCAATGAAAATCACCAAATTTTGGCAGAAGTAAGGCAGTGAGAATTGAATAGTTTTTTGGCCAGACTAAAACTTTTAGTTCATAGTCTTGGCCTTCTGTTCATACCATATGATGCTTGCAGAAAATATCCAGTTCCAACACCCTTTCTACATTGGTAAAAGGAGATTCTACACACAATCCTGTCCAGGTTTCTTCATAAGCTTCCTAAAGCTGTCATCCTGAATGAATGGACTGTCATGCATTAATGATAGGTTTGAAAAATGTGAGAGATTAAAACTGTTTTTAACCTCCAACCATTCAGTTTAAGGTTCAATTTTGTTTTCTCCAACAGTTGTTGATTCACTGAGAGGATCAGGGTTAGAATGGAGTTTCTGGTGTGGTATGGTCACTCATAATCAGGGCAGGTGGAAGGCACATGAAGGAGGATTGGTGCTGGTCTAAGCCAGTGTGGTCCACATTGACTTCCAACTCCCCCCCAACCCCGGTGGAGTGCCACAGTGAGATTGGGATCCAAGAAGGGAGTAGGATCCTGGGTGATCTTCTCCCTGTCACCTGTTCAAAAATAAGTGCTCTTTTACTTGAGTATAAATATTTGTTAATGGATAAAATATATCAGAAATTGGGATAGTCAAATTTCCAAGGAAAGCTTAGAATATTTGTTGCTGTGCAGTAGCAGGGGAAAGGCAAAATAAGATTATAGCTATAAATCATATTTATACATGTAATGTGATCCTCTAGATGTAACATTGATGTATGCACATCCTAAGGGTAGCTCCACCAGTGTGTCCCTACAATCCAAATAATGGGTTCATATTATGGGTGTCCTGATGCTCAGAAGCCTGTGATATCAGAGCTAGACTCCAAAGTTAACCTATGGCCAGGAAATCAAGGGTTGATGGTGACCTTGTTTACAGCTGGCTCCCCCTTGTGCAAATCTCTAAGCAGACAGAGCAGCACAGTGGCACTGGCTGAGAGCAGACGTGGCATCAGGTGGCCTGGCAGACCTCATGCCCTGAGTTCATTCTGAGGCCTCAGGCCTGTGGGAAATTGACTTTGTACCTTCTTCATCTCTCAGAACAGGAGTGACACTATCCCACAGGATTGTCCTAAAGGAGATTATGTCCTTTGATGTGGCAATATTTTGGTTGATTCTACTATCTGTTAGATTATTTATTGTTTAAAAAGAGCTTTTTTAAAAAAAAGGTAATAAATATCTTTTGTTACTTACAATAGGAAGCTGAGATACTTATAATATAAAGTTGATGAAAGAAAACCACAAAATTTAAGATCTGATGTTCCTGGTGTTAATGGTGTACTTAGGTAACATGCCTTTAGAACCGTGGTTTAGACTCAATAGCTAATCACAAACAACACCCAAAGGACAGTTTGGCTATAAGAAATGAAAACAAAACACCAAAAGAAATCCCTGGTTGGCTGGGGTTAAAGTGGTTTGACATAAAGGTTCTATTTCAAGCGAAAGTAATAGTGTGTGTCCCTTAGGTCCACAGCCTGTGCTCTGTGAGTGTGTGTCCCTTAGATCCACAGACTATGCTCTGTGAGTGTGTGTCCCTTAGATCCATAGCCTGTGCTCTGTGAGTGTGTGTCCCTTAGGTCCACAGGCTGTGCTCTGTGAGTGTGTGTTCCTTAGGTCCACAGGCTGTGCTCTCTCTGGGTTTCTGTCTCGTAAGTCCATTCTCTTTGAGTCTCTGTCTCTTAGGCCCATAGGGTATATTCTCTATAAATCTCCCTGCACATCTGTTTCATTCTTCAAACATCTGCATTCAGATCTGCTCCCCAAATGATAGCTTCCTTTCTAAATCACAACGCCTCCCAACAGGTACTTGCCTCCAGCTCCAGGAAACCAAGTCTGTTTAACTGGGATCAAGCCTGTTTCCCATATTTATACAGTAGTTTAAAGCAGGAACATGTTATTTCCAGTTGGAGTCTTCTACCTTCTTGTATGTAAACAACTTGTCTAAGAAGTGATATGCCCAGGGTGAAAACGCCATCATTTCAATGGACTCCTAGAAACCATGCCTAATTATGTCTTCTAGACCCACCAGGTCACTAGAGGGCTGAGATTGCACTCAGTCATGTGACTGCCTGGTGCCTGTCTATGTGTTCCACTCTGGCCCTCAGTTTGCAGCCTCTATGAGCGTCCAGAGCCTTAGTTGATCTACCCTGCACAGCCCCAAGGCTGGTTTGTTACAGACTTAATCTTAAAGAACATAGTCTGCCTTTTGATTTTATTGAAGAAATCTAAGATGCATGGACTTGACCTTTAGGGTACATCTGACAGATACTTTTAATCTCAAAAATAAAAGTACCATTTCTAATGGAGATCTTTCTGTTACAGATTGCAACAGAGGCCATAGAAAATATTCGAACTGTTGTATCCTTGACTCAGGAAAGAAAATTTGAATCAATGTATGTTGAAAAATTGCATGAACCTTACAGGTAATAAACACATTGTAACTACATACCTACTGCTTTCCCAGGGCTGTTCCTCTGTCCCCTAAAAGCACTAAAAATTTCTTCTCTGAACAGTAATGATCTTTCTCTGATAATTATCTCATCAAGCTCTAGGACTTGATTTTCATTTCTCTTGTGAACACAGTAGGATTAAGTCTGTGGGGCCAACAGGTATCAAGGTATGCATGAAAACTTAGTCATTGCGGTGTAACCCAGGTGGGTGGCTCAAGATGAGCATTCTCTGAACTTGTCCAAACCATTATTTTCTTTAGTCTACAGGCTGATTTAAATATGAGTTCTGTTCCACAGGACAATATCTCACTTCTCTTATACATATGTACCAGCTCCAACAGGTCTTGAAGAAAAAAGCATGTGGCCTCTCTCACTGGTTTATTGTTGGCACATATGAAAGCTCCGTGTTCTGTTTTCTACTTGTCTCCATCATGGCCTGGTTTATCAGCAAATTACCTTCACACTGACAAAATTGAGCTCAGTGTGTAGACTGAAACAGCAATAGATAGCCCTTTCTTTTTCTTCTTCTTGTTCTCTCTCTCTCTCTCTCTCTCTCTCTCTCTCTCTCTCTCTCTCTCACACACACACACACACACACACACACACACACACACACAGCCTTTTCACTTTGTAGTCCATGCTAACCTCAAACTCATGATCCTCCTGCCAACCTAACACATGCTGGCATTATAAGGATCTTCCTCCATACCTGACTTATGAAATTAGTAGTTTTGAACACTTGCTTATCTGAACAAGAATCCTTAAAATTCTCAACATGTACTGCTAGTTCTCTAATTGGGAATACTTTCATAATGTTAAAGAATAATGTTAAAATTACCATTTTCTATTTGATATCTGATGCGTATGTGTACCATTACTCTATTATCTTGTGGTGTATTTTTAACTTTGGAGAATGAAAAGCTAAAAAAATTATTAATTTGATCATAACTTAAAGACCATAACTTAACATTATGATTCCATAATGTAACATGTAACATTAAGTGTAACATTGTAATCACAGTATTCAACTTAATGCCCAAATCATTATAACATCATGGTCACAGTATTTAAGTGACACCTCCCCATTCAGTATAACACCATGGTGATGACAGCAAGTGACATTACCATATCAGCCTTACACTATGGTCATGGTATACAGGTTACAGCAGACAAATCAGGATAACACCGTGATCATAGTATGTAAGCAATACCACCTAATTCAGCAGTACAATGACTTTCCTTCACCAAATGCTTCTTGGTTTAAGAGTAAGGAAATTACTGGGGCTGGATTTAGAAATCTTATAAAGTGTAGCAACAGTTCTAATTTTAAATAGTGTAAGACAAATTGTGTATGGGGCTGGAATGATCTAGCTTGGAGAACTTTGGGTGTGTATCTATTCAAACACTAATTATCCAATGTTTGTGAAATGGAAATAAATTTAATATGTGACTATAGGACCCATGATGAGAATATGTGAACAAGCTGTTTTCATATAATTACAATGCTATTTCTAACATTGACATCTTAGGTATTTTCTTACATAATTATTACAACACAATATAGTTTGAATATCTGAGTTATTAAATATTATATAATAGCAGTTATTGTTTAAAAGCCACCATGTACACTGTGATGGGTAGTCATGTTGTTTGCTGCATTTAGTTCTTAAAACACCTTTTCATGGTAGAGACTATTGCATCGTGTAATTCAGAAATGCACTGAATGACCTACTTAACCTAATTCCCTAGAAGGCAAGAGTTTCGCTCCTTCAGCTAGACAGGGAGTAAGGGGAGCTGGATAGTGGTCATGAATATTAATTGTGAATAAGTGAATTTGCTTTTCAGGAATTCGGTGCGGATGGCACACATCTATGGCATAACTTTTAGCATCTCACAAGCGTTTATGTATTTTTCCTATGCTGGCTGTTTTCGATTTGGTGCTTACCTCATTGTGAATGGACACATGCGCTTCAGAGACGTCATTCTGTAAGTAGCTTTGAAAAACATTAAGATTGTTTTATACTGGTCCTATAATAGGATTTTGATAGGCTTATGTCAAGATGTGACATAGAGAAAACAAAGTGACTGAAGATGAGATCAAGGAGTTAGTTTTCTAGAGCTGTACCCTAATAGGCACAGAAATCTGATCTTGTCACTGTACCAAGCAGAGTTTCATCATCTGCGTGCTCCAAAATTAACCAAGCTTGTGAAGTGGATCGCAAAACATGAGGTTGCTTGTATATGTGAGACACTTCAAGACAGAATGTAAGCAGAGAAAGTTATACAAATTTAACTAGAAAGTTGTCAAAGCTCACAGATTTGAAACAGGGTTAGGTAAAGTAGCTTGATTCTTTTCTATAGTCAAAACATGGCCTTGAATGTCTGGCTAATCTGCTCGTTGCCCTAATTGGGTGAGAGGCAGGTGTCTAGTGTCTGTGTTCTGTACATAGTCACCCAGGGTTGCTTGCATCATTTATTATGGGGTTGCCCTTTTCCTAGGTTCAGTTTTGGGCTATTGTCAAGAAACCATTTGATCTAGATGTGTGGGTTTACTTTTAGAATGTCTGTTGTATTTCTTAGTTTATGTGTCTGTTTTTACACCAATTTAACACTGGCTATAGTGGGCTATGCCTACATTTGCCTGTTTCAGAACAGTTACTTCCTCTCTGACTCCAGCAGTAACCTGCTGCTCATTTACAAGTGTTTGTTCAGTCTCCAGCTTTTATAAATTTTCTAAATGTCTTTTGTTGTTGCCATCTCCCTTTGTTCCTTTGTGATTAGAAAAGACACAAAACTGCAATTCTTTTGAATGTTAAGACCCATCTGTTTTAGAGCAGCTAAGCTCTATGAACTCCTCAGAATATATTTTGTGCATCTATTAGATGAAATCGTCTGTAAATGTATGTCTAATAAAAATTATTTGCTTCAGTGATTATTATCACATGTGCAGAACAGTCAAACCACAAACTGGAAAGCAGTACCCTGTATCACTCAGTTAGCCACCCCCTGAGCCTCTCAGTACTTTGAGATTCAGTTTCTTCAGTCTTAAAAAGGGGCATACCTGGCAACTACAATGAGTTTATATCACACATCAGACTCTATTACAAGCCACACCAGGAAGAAAACCTCTAGAAAATCACATTAACTCTCAGATCTCAGAGCCAGAGCCCCTACGGCCCTCAGAAAGTGAACAGAGAAAACAGACCGAGGCAGTGGGTCCTGCCTCCCTTCTGGATTTTGTTGTTGTTACTGGAATCTCACAGAAATGTATGTGGGTTTGGGGAAATGACAGTTGAAAGACAGATATGCAAACGTTAGTTAAAAGTTTGTCCTTGGACTCCGAATACTGTGGAGCTAATCTCAACACCTCATCTTCCATCCAGGGTGTTCTCAGCACTCGTGTTTGGTGCAGTGGCCCTAGGACACGCCAGCTCATTTGCTCCAGACTACGCAAAAGCCAAGCTGTCTGCCGCACACTTATTCAGCCTGTTTGAAAGACAGCCTCTGATTGACAGCTACAGCAGAGAAGGGCTGTGGCCTGTAAGTTTCCTCTGGTCAGAGGGCAGAGATTGTTCTAGAGGCGTTCTTTCTGCTAGATCACAACAACATGATCTATCATTATTCAGCACAGTTGTGATATTTTTGTGGCTAGTATCTTACTGACATTTTGGACAAGATTTTAAAATTTTAACACAATTTAACAAAAGAAAAATGAAGACATACTGAAACAAAATAATTTTGACAATAGCATAGTCATTTCTACAGGAGGGTGCATGCATATAATTCAGTCGGGATGATGCAGTTAGCAATTCTGCTTCAGATAACTGCTGCTGTTTTCTTAAACCCTAGGCTCAGTGTTTACTTTTCACAACCCAGAAACTGTGCTTTGATAATCTATTTTTGAATAACCCTGGTCTAATGTTCACTCATCTTCAGTTACTATCATAATGAACTTGCTCTCAGTGTGATCTGGTGCCAGAACTATATTGAATAGGCATTTCATGTTTCACTATTATTGTTTTTGGTAAAGTGTCTTTGAAATACTACTTTTATTTCCATGATTGTGAAATCTGTTTAATAAAAAAAAATTGTAAAAAATTTTAGGATAAGTTTGAAGGAAGTGTGACGTTTAATGAAGTCATGTTCAACTATCCCACCCGACCCGACATACCAGTGCTTCAGGGGCTGAGCCTGGAGGTGAAGAAGGGCCAGACGCTGGCCCTGGTGGGCAGCAGCGGCTGTGGGAAGAGCACAGTGGTCCAGCTGCTGGAGCGGTTCTACGACCCCAGGGCCGGAGCAGTGGTGAGCACATTTCCTTAATAAATTGACTCAAGGTTGTATTTTATGTGGTCACACTAATGGTTAAGTGAAGGTTTAAAATCCTGTGTGGTATCATGACCACAGGCTGTATCACATAAACGTATGTGGCCATTGGGAAAGAGCTGTACTGGTACAGGATTGATTTCTGGCCTCCGATGAACTTTTTCGTTACAGTCCAATCTTCTTTAGCAAAACTGAGCTAACTTCTGGAGGCAGGAAAGAGGCCATATCCTCCACGTACCACAAACAGAACAGGAACAAACTACCAGCTGACCTCATTGTCCTAAAGACTTTGCTCTCTCTAGCACTTCACTTTCCATGATCTCTTCTTTGCTTCCCATTGAATTTTTGCTCTGGATTGTGAGAAAAGCCACGGGGAGGGGAAGCTTGTCAATTCTCAAAGAGTGGATCCAAAGTCAACTGCAGACTTGCTGAGCTAACAGACTCTCAGAACAGGGATGTGCCCTGTTCTTGCCCCATGGCCTTCCACTTTGCCTCCTTTCTCTAACCTGAACTCTAGGCTAATATTGACCCTTAAACGCCAGCTCATTCACATTTGGCTTTTATTGTGGCATTTGGTGTCTTCCCCATGTGAGAATCTGACTCAAATGTGTATGTTGGCACTGGAGGGCTGGCTCAGTAGACAGACACTTGTTGTTCAATCATGAAGATTTGCATCCAAGCCTCAGAACTTGCCTCACACCCAGAAGCAGTGAGCCAACACAAAGCAGATTGCACGGTTTTTGCTTTTTCCTGTATGTTTTTTTGTTTTGTTTCATCTTGCTGGGATTTTTGACCCCTGTTTTCTGTTGCCTGTTTATTTTTTGAGTAAGAGATTGCACATTTGCATGCACATGAAGTTGGCCAGTTAGGGAGATGGGTTGGCTGGGAAGAGTTGGTGAAGGAAAAGTAAATAATCAAAATATATTATAAGCAAAACACTTGATAAAATAAAATTTAAAATTCTGGGCATAGAGATGTTTGTCTGCAATCTCACGCTAGGGATGTTGAGGGGGTGGCCTCTAAAACTCACTGGCCAACCAGTCTAGCCATCTTGGTGAGCTCCAGGTTCAGTGAGGTAGAAGATGATTGAGGATAATGCCCAATATCAACTTCTAGTACATGCATGTGTGTACAGACATACATGATCATGTGCATACACACATGTACATACATACAGCCACAAAAATACGGGAGAAATTTAAGACTGGCAGCTTTCACAAAATAAAAGCAACAGAAGCCAACCTCCAGGAGCTGGGGCTGTATTGCTGATGCACTCTTCTTTATCTGGGGGAGCAAGAAGAGTCGTGTTGAAAGAGTAAGGCCATTCTAGGGACAGGAAATCTGAGTGTCACACTTCGATGTGGACTTCCTAAAGGCAGATGGCACAGAGGTGTCTAAGGGGAGGACAGATGGAGACAGAAGACAGTTGAAAGACATGGCTAAACATGTTTCATTTTACCGTCTAGACTCCAGCAAGAGAGGCCAGACTTAAGAGTCACTCTGCTAATCATGCTGTCCTCTGTTGCACAAATCCTACTTGTGCAATAAATACCTGGAGCCAGATTTTGGGAGAAAGCTGAACGACCAGAGAAGCAGAGGAACAAGCCATAGCCACTTTTCACCCAGCCACTCCTCATGAATCCTCAGACTGAATGCCTCTGAGTCCTCAGCCAAAAGGGAAGGGGTCCCAGGCAAAGGGCTGGATTTCCGCCTTCTCCCACCTTATATTTCTTCCTCTCTCCTGCCATATCACTTACTAGTTCAACTTTTCTAGTAATGGGATTAAAGTCTTGTGTGTTTCCAAGTACTGGGAGCAGAGGCATGAGATCCCAAGTGCTGGGATTAAAGGTGTGGCCATCACTGCCTGGCTCTGTTTGACCTTGAACTCATAGAGATCGGATGGATCTCGGCCTTCTGAGTTCAAGTGTGGGTCACTACTCCCTGACTTTCATAGCTAAATCTATGGCTGATTCTGTCCTCTGACCTTCAGGCAAACTTTATCAAATACACAAGGTATCACCACAGTCCTTCAGCATACTGACATTAGAACTGAGGTTGGCATTTTATAGCTGCAGACGCACACTGCAACAGTCTTCTACATGATTCATTCAATTGCTATTAGGATTGTTTCCTTTTTCTTTGAAAACTCTTTAGTAGTTTGTGCATTTCTGTTTTTCAGCTCTTAGATGGTCGAGAAGCAAAGCAATTGAATGTCCAGTGGCTCCGAGCCCAACTTGGCATTGTGTCCCAAGAGCCCATCCTGTTCGACTGCAGCATCGCTGAGAACATCGCCTATGGAGACAACAGCCGGGTCGTATCCCAGGATGAGATCGTGAGGGCGGCCAAGGAGGCCAACATCCACCAGTTCATCGAGACGCTGCCTCAAGTGAGTTAACTCAGAACTTCTTAGCTGAAAAAGCAAGGCAGGCTCATTTTTTATCTCTGACGCAATCCCCAAAAGTTCTTCTAACAGTCTCATAAGGACTGGCTGATGTGTCAACATGATCTCTTTTGGGATGGTAGAATGTTTCATCACCTTCATGTGCTGAGAAACCAATGAGGTAAGATTAAGTTCAGAGTGCGTTGCATTATGTCACATTGGTAGTCTAGACACATGTGAACTATGATTTGGTGTAGCCCATATGCTACTTTCCCCCAGGATTTAAGCTTTTTGACTTTCAGATTCTTACAGATCCACACACAGAGGCATGGAATACAGAGATTTCCTGTAAGATTTATGTAGTCTCCTCTAATGATAATGTCTTTCACAGCAACCAGGATGCTGACACTGATGCTGTACTGGTGTCAGCAAGACCAGTTTCCTGAGGGTGGGTGTGTGCATGCAGCTGCAGGGCAGGTCTGAACTGTGCACAGCAGCTGGACAGATTCTGCGAAGCTCAGTCAGGTGCACATCCTTGAACTGACACTGGAGATTACAGAGCCTTTCTGTCTCATGGAGATCCCTCACGCTGCCATCTTCTCATTTATAGACCGCTCCCTCCCAGTTCAGTCTGCACCGTTCTGGCGATAGTAATCTCCTCTCAGTTTGCCCCAGTTTCCACTGTAGGAACATCACATACACAGTGTGTAAACCTATGAGGCCAGGCTCGCAGGAAGCACCTTTTATTTGCCGAGTGGCATTTTATGGCTGAACCTCAGGCTTACCCATCTCCTGATGTGAAGTTATAAATTCCTGAGTATTGATGTCTTAGAGGAACCTAGGTTCTAATATTTTTGAAATAAACACCCACAGGTACAATTGTTGGCTCATATGATAATTGCATATTTGGGTTATAAAACAACACACCAAGCATTTTCCTGTAACTACCATTTATAGCTCTTCCAGCAATGTATGAGGGACGAAGGTTCTAGACACTTGCCAGCATTGAGTATGGCTGAGATTTTTTTTTTTTTAGCTTTGTATAAATTCTTTGTGGCTTTCACATGAGAGAGACCATGCCTCTTGGTCTCTCTCATTCCCCTGTGTCCTCACTTCGACCTTCTGCCCTTGCAGCCCCTCCACAAAAAACAACAACAAACATCAACAACAAAAACCAAACAAAAAAAACCCCACAAAATTTAAAAGTAAAAACAAAAACAAATTTTAAAATTCTGGGTGTGAAAACTATAGTGTGGTCCAGAGAATCACACCGTACACCTCTACTTAGTCCATAGATCTTTACCTGTTCATTTCAATGAGTTATTGGTCTGGTGTGAGGCCTCCAGCTTCTGCTACAGCCTTGATACTGGCCCTCACTGAGATTCCTCTTGGTTATCAGGGAGTCAGGAAAATCCTGTAGCATTGTATCTGGTCCCTTCACATGCTATGAAGGTTCATAGGTGAGGTGGATGTTGGTGTGGCCTACCTCATAGTCCTGGTTCTGGGCCTGGGTGGGTAGCTGGGTTGGTCAGCCTGTCAGCTTTCCGTCATCATCACCAATTGGGTAAATTCCCAGCATTTTCTCAGCTAGCTCACCCAATGTAGAAGGCAGCAAGGTATGAGGCCGGTACTCCTGTTCTCACACCGTCTGGGCCAGCTCGGCTGCTTTGCTCAGGTGAAGTGCAGAGCCCACTTTCCAGATTGCTGCACTTGGAAGGGGAAAGGGGAACAGGACCAGTTTCATCACCCCCCCACCCCCCTTCCAGAATGGCTCTCCTACCTGTCACAGGTTACAAGGGATTGGAGTGCATATTTCCCTTATTTTTCCATCCCACGGCGTATGAGGGAGGAGGCGGGGCATCTGTCCTGGTCTCAGGTCCACAGGCCTGGCTCACCTCCCTCCCCAGCAGCAGGGTCAGCTCCAATGTGCTGTCCAGGTGGGGGGCTATGCTCACTTTCCTGTGTGCTGCAGCTGGTGAGGGGCTGTGAGATTTTTATGTGCAACATTTTTATATGGATGTAAGATATATCACTGTAGTCCTCATGATAAAGGAAATGTGAGGTTTTCTATATATATCTTCTCTTTGGTTAAAATGTCTTTTTTTTTTTTTACAAATTTTTAATTTTTTTTACTGTTAAACTTTATGTTTCTTATTTCTTCTAATTACTTTTAGATATCTGTTTTGTAAGTATATTTTAAACAGATACTTTACAGAACAGAATCTTTGTTTATTTATTTGACTTTCCATCCCAATTGTTCTCCCGAATCCTCCCCCCCTCCACTGTTTCTCTTCAGATACAGGCGGGCCTCCCATGGGCATCACCCGTGCTATATCAAGTTTCAGTGTAATGAGGCGCCTCCTCTGCAGAACAGGCTTTTTAATTGTAGTGAGAGCAAATTTATTTTCCTTTCACACATCTCACTTCTGATGTCAAGTCTATGACAGAATCTGCACATCCCTGTCTGGAGGATGTTTCTGTATTTAGAGGCTTTGGGTATTTTACATCTTACCTTTGCCCCAGTGTGGTCCATTCTGTGTTGCACATTGTTTGCACCATAAATACTTATGGTAAGTACTTCCATTAGGGTGATGGTAGATGCACTTTGTTTTATGAATTCATCCAGAACTCAAGGGCCAACTTCAGAAGAACTTAACTTTTTCCATTCTATTCTGCTCAGAACTAGAATCAAACGAATGACTTTAAAACTCTTCCTTACGACTCCCTACCAACCTTTGCTGCCTAGACCCTGACCTCCATAGTAGTGCTAACTGTGAATAGAAAAAAAGTCTAAATCTTTACCTTTTAACCTGATTTTGACCCTGGATCTTGGGAGATGAATTGACATGATGTGCATCACCCGGGCTTTGCAAAGATGCTAACTAGATATGCTCCTGTCACCATGTGCTCTCCCCACCAGAGAGCTTTCCTGAAGCCAGCTTCCTATGGTGTGCCGATATTTCTTTGCTTTGTCTCCTTTTAAAAAAACATTCCTTCCTTCTGATGCCCCATTTCTCCTTTCTCTTTTACATTGCATAATCTAATACTTAATAAACATCTATGTAGGTATTATTAAACTATTAAAAAAAGAATACACTAGTTTCTACGTGGGTGATCTGGCTATTTCAAATTGAAAAAAAAAAAAAAACAACTTTGTAAGTCTAATCCGTGATTCCACTGAAATAAGATAAAATGGTAGTAATGTGAATGGCAGGAAATTGAAATGCCTCAAATCCTTGCTGACAGAATACCATTGAAAACTAAAGATATCATGTTATACTTCAGTTTTAAAGGCAAACATCCTCTGGAGGTGAAAGTGCATTGTTAAAAACACAAATATTCTAGCATAGAAATGTCTACTGACTTTGATTTTTTTTTTCTTTGTAAAAAGAACTGGCTTAAAACTGTATTACCTTCATTGATGACTAACTTGCAGAAATACAAAACTCGAGTAGGAGACAAGGGGACTCAGCTGTCAGGAGGCCAGAAACAGAGGATCGCAATCGCCCGAGCCCTTATCAGACAGCCCCGGGTCCTGCTGCTGGATGAGGCCACGTCGGCTCTGGATACCGAGAGCGAGAAGGTCCGTTTGTCCGACTCACTCATGAAAAGAGGGATGAGAAAAGCAGACACAGGAAGCAAACACTAGATTAGGTGCAATTGTTTTGAAGTAATAGAATGTAGGGATTCCAATTGCTCTGAAAATACACATATATTTTCTAAACATAAAACAAGAATTCCAAAAGGGAAAAGCTGTAAAATTCACAGTTTTGGTTCGTTAGCTGTAGTGATAAACTGTAAAGGGGAAAACAAAGATCTAAAAAAGCTGATACGGCAATCACAGAAGTTAAAGACCTACGGGGGTCATTTGTATCATGGAAGCCTGTTCCTGTTATCACTACAAAGTAAAACACAGCAATGTCAGTTACAGTGGCAGGGATGTAAACTGTCACGTTGCATAAAGCCATATTCAAAGAGCCTGGAAAAGGAAGTTGATGTTAGTAGGATGGTAGACGTTCACATGTCAGAATACTCACACTTGTTGCCGCAGCTCTCACTATAAAGCTCTCTTGGCCTTTCAACAGGTCGTCCAGGAAGCCCTGGATAAAGCCAGGGAAGGCCGCACCTGCATTGTAATCGCTCACCGTCTGTCCACCATCCAGAACGCAGACTTGATCGTGGTGATTCAGAACGGCAAGGTCAAGGAGTGTGGCACCCACCAGCAGCTGCTGGTGCAGAAAGGCATTTATTTCTCAATGGTCCAGGCTGGAGCATAAAACTTACGAACTCTTGTTATAGTGTATTTTTAAAATAAATTCAAATCATTTTACACTTTATGATGTGTAGAAAATGTTTCTCATTGAAACTGTACAACATAGATCTACCTCATTCCATATTACTTCAAAGCATCGACCTTGACGCTTCTGTTACAGCATCTGAAACTGGAGACTGGGGAGTCACATCTACCTTGACAAAATGACGTCTACCAAGTGTGGCTCTTTCCTCTTGAGGCATCAGCATCACCCAGAGAGACCAGCAAAGCTCCGGCACATGCATGCAAAGGATTAACAGAAATCCCAAACTAGGATAAGTTCCCATGGTTTGAATAGTATGTGAATAGGTAAGTATATGACAGGGTGGTTTGAGAACACATTTTTTTTAATTTATTTTGTATTTATCAAGAAAAACAGTAAAATGAATTTAAAATTCTGATAAGTTAACAATAACTATAAAGAAAATAAAAATCATAAGCATGACTTATCAAGGGTGATAGTGCAAATAAGTTTGCTACACATAAAATTACTTTGTGTTCAGCTTTCCCTCTGAATTTTTTTTTCTATCCCTGTATATCCTTATTCAAGGTCCCTTCCCCCTTCTGCCACATCAGGTCATTTTTCTTTTCCACAATTCCCCATCCCTTCCCTGGGCAGGTAGCAGACAGTCCCATGGTCCCACTGACCCAATAATGCTTAGTTCAGTCTCCACTCCTGGCAAATCTAGTTTTGTCCCCCCTCCCTCAAGAGTGAGTCAGGTGTTCCTATAGGTAGAGTGGGATCCAAAGGGTCAGTCCAGGATGTTTCTGATCCCAAGCTGTTCAGTGGTTGTGGTTTGCAGCTTGGGCATGCTTGACTTTTTTCTTGTTTGTTTGTTTAGAGACCACTAATGAGTGAGTACATCTCCTGCTTATCTTTCTGAGTTTGTGATACCTCACTCAGGAGGATATTCTCCAAATCCATCCATTTGCCTGCAAATTTTAGTATATCATTTTTTCTTACTGCTGAGTAGTATTCCATTGTGTAGATGTACCACAATTTGTTAATCCATTCTTCAGTTGAGGGACATCTAGGTTGTTTCCAGGTTCTTGCTATTACAAATAATGCTGCTATGAACATAGTTGAGCTAATACCTTTGGACTGTGAATGTGCATCTTTAGGGTATACACCCAGAAGTGGTATTGCTGGGTCCTTGGGGAGATTGATTCTCAATTTTCTGAGAAACCGCCATACTGCATTCCAAAGTGGCTGAACAAGCTTACACTCCCACCAACAATGGAGGAGTGTTCCCCTTGCTCCGCATCCTCTCCAACATAGGCAGTCATCTGTGCCTTTTATCTTAGTCAATCTAACAGGTGTTAGGTGGTATCTCAAAGTTGTTTTGATTTGCATTTCTCTGATGGCTAAAGATGATGAGCACTTTTTCAGGTGTCTTTCAGCCATTCGTAATTCCCCTGCTGAGAATTCCCTTTTTAGATCTGAACCCCATTTTTGGATTGGGTTATTCAAGGTTTTGGGCTCTAACTTCATGAGCTCTTTATATATCTTAGAGATCAGTCCTCTATCACTTGTAGGGTTGGTGAAAATTTTTTCCGATTCTGTAGGCTGTCATTTTGTCCTATTGACAGTGTCCTTGACTTTACAGAAGCTTCCTAGCTTCAGGAGATCCCACTTATTGATTGTTGGTCTTAGTGTCTGTGCCACTGGTGTTATATTTAGGAAGTGGTCGCCTGTGCCAATTCGTAGAAGTATATATCCCACTTTCTTTTCTATCAAGTTCAAAGTGGCTGGGTTTATGTTGAGGCCTTTGATCCACTTGGATTTGAGTTTTGTGCAGGGTGACAGGCTCGGGTCTATTTGTATTTTTCTACACACTTCCATCCAGCTATGCCAACACCATTTGTTAAATAATACTATCTTTTTTCCATTGAATGTTTTGGGCCTCTTTGTCAAAGATCAAGTGTTCATAAGTTTTTGGGTTAATGTCTGGATCCTCAATTCTATTGCATTGATCCACAAGTCTGTTTTTATGCCAGTACCAGGCTGTTTTGATTACTGTAGCTCTATAGTATAACTTGAAGTCAGGAATGGTGATACCTCCTGAGGTTCTTTTGTTGAGTCAAAATTGTTTTGACAATCCTGGCTTTCCTGTTATTCCAAATGAAATTGAGTATTGTTCTTTCAAGGTTCAAAAAATATTGTGTTGGGATTTTGATAGGCAGTGCATTGAATCTGTAGATTCCCTTTGGTAGAATTGCCATTTTTACTATGTTGATCCTACCAATCCAGGAACATGGGAGAGCTTTCCATTTTCTGATATCCTCTTCAATTTCTTTCCTCAGTGATTTAAAATTTTTGTCAAATATGTCTTTTATTTGTTTGATTGTAGTTACTCCCAGGTATTTAATACTATTTGCAGCTATTATGAAGGGTAATGTTTCCCTTATTTCTTTTTCAGCTCTTCTATCTTTAGTGTATAGAAGGGCTACTGATTTCTTTGAGTTAATCTTGTATCCTGCTACAATTGCTGAAAGTGTTTATCAGATGTAGAAGTTCCTTGGTAGAATATTGTGGGTCACTTATGTATACAATCATATTATCTGCAAATAGAGATAGTTTCACTTCTTTTCCAATTTGTATCCCCTTAATCTCTTTTCATTCCCTTATTGCTTTAGCTAAAACTTCAAGAACTATTTTGAATAGATAAGGGGGGAGAGGACATCCTTGTCTAGTTCCTGATTTTAGTGGGATTGCTTTGGGTTTTTCTCCATTAAGTTTGATACTGGCTGTCGGCTTCTTCTAAATTGCCTTTATTATATTTAGGTGTTCTCCCTGTATTCCTGATCTCTCCAGGGCTTTAATCATAAAGGAGTGTTGGATTTTGTCAAAGGCTTTTTCTGCATCTAAGGATATGATCATGTGGTTTTGTTCCTTTAGTTTGTTTATATGATGGATAACACTTACAGTTTTTCATATGTTAAACCAGCCCTGCATTTCTGGGATGAAGCCTACTTGGTCATGGTGGATGATCTTTTATGCATTGTTGTATACGGTTTGCCAAAATTTTGTTGAGAATTTTCGCATCAATGTTCATGAGGGAAATTGGTCTTTAATTCTCCTTCTTTGTTGTGTCTTTGAGTGACTTGGGTGTTAGAATAATTGTGGCCTCATAAAAGGAATTTGGCAATATTCCTTCAGTTTCTACTGTGTGAAATAGTTTGAGGAGTAACCGTAGTAATTCTTGTTTGAATGTCTGGTAGAATTCAGCACTGAAACCATCTGGACCAGGGCTTTTATTTTTGGGGAGATTTTTAATGACAGCTTCAATTTCCTTAAGGGATATTGGCCTGTTTAGGTAATTAATCTGATCTTCATTTAATTTTGGTAGATGGTACCTGTCAAGAAAGCTGTCCATTTCTTCTAGGTTTTCCATTTTTGTGGAATACAGATTTTCAAAATATGACCTGATAATTCTCTGTATTTCCTGGGGGTCTGTTGTTATGTCCCCCTTTTCATTTCTGATTTTGTTGATTTGGACACACTCTCTCTCTGTTTTTTGATTAGTTTGGCTAAGGGCTTATCTATCTTGTTAACTTTCTCAAAGAACCAACTCTTAGATTCATTGATTCTTTGTATTGTTCTTTTTGTTTCAATTGTATTGATTTCAGCTCTAAGTTTGATTATTTCCTGCC
>PVIH01005484.1:0-123505 GCA_004025045.1 Sigmodon hispidus | reverse complement strand
ACCACCTCCACCACACCACCTCCACCACACCACCACACCTCCACCACACCACCTCCACCATACCATCACCCATCACACCAACACCACCCACCACACCACCCATCACACCACCACCACCTCCAGCAAGAGTCAAGGAAGTGAAAGACAGCACCAGTAGTAATTACAGAACACTGAAGAGAGTAAAGGAGCGAGAACATAGAAAGACATCCCATGTTCATAGATTGACAAAATTAATACTGTGAAATGCACAGAAAGAAATCTACAGATTCAATGCAATCTCCATCAAAGTACTGGTGACATTCCTCAGAGAAACGTGAAAAAAAACACCCTAAAATTCATACAAAAGACTCAGGTCAAAGCAACCCTGCCCCCTCAACCCTATAAAGAGCAAAAAGGGGAAAACACCAAATATCAACCTAACCTACACACACACACACACACACACATGCACACACGTACGCACGCACTCCCCCCACACTTTTGACCTTCATACACACTCGTGTAACCCCCCCAACACACACGTAAGAAAAAAAAATGCTTTTAAAAGACTTAATACTGGAAAATCAATCCGTAAATGTTATTTTTAAACAAAGATAAACACTAAAAGTTGCATATGCCATGGTTCACTCTGTGGAAAAAGACTCAGGGGACTAATAGTAGGGTAGAGCCGTGCAGTGGAAGCCCACTGGATGCTCATTCAACATGTACAAATATGGAAACTAATGTAGGATGTCTTTGTGTGTGCTGTGAAAGCCACTGGATAATAAAGAATCGTTTTGGCCTATGGCAGAGCTGCTTAGAAGCAGGCGGGAAATCCAAGCACAAATACAGGGGAGGGGCAGAGTCAGGAGAGATGTGATCCAGCCACCCTCGAAGCAGTATGTAATGGCATACAGGTAAAACACAAGCCACATGGCAAAACATAGATTAATAGAAATGGGTTAAGTTATAAGAGCTAGCAAGCCATAGGCCAAACAGTTCAAAATTAATATAAGACTTTGTATGATTATACTTATACTTTTTTTCTGGTCACATCTGGTGGTTACCCTTCTTCTTAACCATAGTTACCCAATCTGGTCTCAAACTCAACCTCCCTCTTGCATTAACCTCCAAAATGCTGGGCCCACAGGCAGGCACCACTTTAGCTGTTCAACCTTTTATGAAGACATCTTCTCACATTCAGCATCCCATGAGCTCTGCCCTCGGCGGAGGTCACAGTTCATCAGGAAGATAAAGTACATCTAAAGACAAGGCAGGCAGCAGGTGCTAGGCATCCTGAAGGCAGCAGAGAAGAAATGGAGGCGACCGATGGGGAAGATCCCCCATGGCTGTATTGAACATGGCTGGCCCAGCAAACTCTCGGCCATTTTTCACTTTTAGAAAGCAGCAAAAACACACTAATTTAAGCCAATCACTCCTTCAAAATGCCACTCTAGGGCATTCTATGATGAGCGCTTCTCTGTCCAGTCACCCACCCCGTTCCTGGTGAACTGTAGAAGTGGCAATGGCATGTCCAGAGTGTGCGCTGTCTAGAGCTTGCCTCTGGCACTCTCACCCATCAGACCCTCCATCTGGTCACAGATCCCCAGACCTGCTCTCCTTCCCAGCCTTGCCCATCACGGGCATGTAGACTGACACTCCTACTCCAAGCTGGTTTAGGCTGCCCTAGCCTGGGAGCTGGTTGAGTTGCTAGGCATCTGCATCCTAAAGCTGCTTTAAGCCAGCCTATGGATCAGGGTCTTTTCTAGAAGGAATCTGACCAAGGGCACGGCAACTGTTCATCTAATGTTTTGTCTTTTTAGGTTAATGAGCACTTGGAACGTTAATCCTTTTGGCATTATTTCTGTTGTAATTGGCTCACCAAACCTACTATTCTCTAAATAATTTGAGCCGCTGTTTTCCAAAGAAAACAATCATCCTTTAATTACCCTGTTCTGAAGCACAAATTAGTGTCCATGAAAAAGTGTTGATTTTATAGGAACTTGTCAACTTGGGTAAATGTCTCCTTCGATGTTACATTAAGTAACACAGGATTAGGTTTTTAAAAATGCTGCTGGGACAAAACAAATTTTCTTAGACTTTTTTTCTAATAATTCAGTCATTAAGATAGTAACTGGCTGGTTTACGAAGGGAAGGTTCAAGTCTTTGTATGACAGTTCCTCCTCCTGCCTTGAGTCCCCAAGATGACCTGCTTCCTTCCACACAAACATTGGCACGAACGAGTTAAATATGTATAAAGCAGTCATCCCACCGATGGGCATTCCATGGTCACTCTAAACTGTCTCTCTGATGGACACCTAAAAAGTAATGATAAAATACTCCCCACAAAAGTATAGAAACATATCAATTATATCTGTGGGGTCTCCCCAAACCTTAAAAGTTTTGTAGTTAAAACATATTCAGTAAGTATAGCCAAAGTAAAATAAATTCCTCACAAGCTAATTTATAAACCTGCAAATAAATGATCATTTTGTTAGCCATTATTTCCACTTTTAATACATAAACCTCTTTCGTGCCATAAAAAATGATTTTCATACCTAAAGATAGTGTTGTATCTTGAAATTGTTTAACATATGCCAAAATATACAACCTTTTCCAATGTGTGGGAATAATATCTATTGCCTTGTTTTCCATTTTTCTTCTCAATGGCTTCCACCTCCCCAGTGGGGCACGAAAGAGGACTCTTGTACACCAGAGTCGCTTCATGTCTGCTGCCCTCAGAGTTGCTAAGCTTCACCATCCTTCAAGCAAAACAGATATCTTCAGCATAGCAAAGTCAAAACACAGAGAACCAAGTGAATCCTAGTGTTCCCAAAATATAGCTCTGCAGTGAAGGCACAGGATCCAGCCCCGTTCTCTGCAGATTCCCAAGTGTAGCAATGTCTACTAACTGCTGGGGTTTTCATCTGTGAAGCAACAGAATCAGATTCAAATGCCCAAGGTTAATTCATGCTCGAAAACTTCAGGATTTCTTCGGTTCACTTCAGGTTGCAGCAATTCACATTGTATTTTTTCACTGACTTAAATAGACATCTAAATGACTCTTAATTGCCAGTAGGCTCTAACAATTTTGTTTTAAACCTCTGTGCCCCAAAAGAACCCTTTAGTATTATCTGGCAGGGAATACATGGATCTTTTAAAATAATTTTAAAAAATATCACTCACAGCCAACTAGATGAAATGTAAGATGTCTGGTCCAGCCTTCGGGGTACTAACATTCTGACCTCAGTTCACCTTCCAATTTTCACCTCGAATGGTTCCCTTACCGTTCCCACAGCCACAGTCATACTGAAAATGTTTTTCCTAGCCCCTGAAGCAGCCTGTTGGCCACGTGTGTAATTTATAATACTTATCATTAGCTACACTGCCCTGTCTCCACTAACTCAAGACCTACTAATTCTTAGGAGACCACGTGATTTATCATCCAAACTGGGACAGTTCTGACCCTGAAGGGGGGATTGCTATGGAAGGAGATAACAGGAACAAGGGAGTAGGGTGGGATGTAATGGCTCCACAGGAAACCCACCACATTCTCACTTCATAGGAAAAAGCTTTTTCATCTGACTCTGTCACATTTGTATTTCATCTCGCTTATTATTTCTACCACATAGTTGAGCTATGTGTATGGATGTCTTTTCTGGCTTAACCAAGTCTGAGACATGCTATGACTCAACATTACAGGCCTCTCAATGCTTAGGATATAGTAGGCTAGAGGATTTCCGAAGCACGCCTAGCTTCAGAAATTTAGGACATGTCTTCTGAAAATCAACATAGTTCCTGTGAGGACATGAATTCATTCATATACAACTCTGTTTCAGAGAAGCATTTGGTACCTGAGGGCGGGGCCCAGGTCTGTAAGTACGCACCCAACAGCCAATAGATTCAAAAGTTAGGTTTGTGCCAGAAGGTTCAGCTAATAGCTACTGTACCTGCATCCCTTTGCCCAATCCTAGAATGCCAGGGTGTCATACCTTGCTTATGTATGTTTTTCTTTAAAGCCTCCGCTTGCCGGGACTCGGGGGTCGATAGCTTCGTTCCCAACCAGGGTTTGTTGGAACCTATATGTAACAATAAAACCCTCATGTATGTTATAGTGTGTCCAAACTCTGAGGTGATCATTGAAAATTCCTAGACACAGGCATAACAGTTCCCACAGGTAGGAACCAAGAGGCTGATGAAATGGTATAGCAGTTAAAGTATCTGAAGAATAAAACTGGAATTCAGATCCCTGAAATCCACAGTTGTCGAGTGACTGATGCGGCCCATTTCTAAGTACAGCCCAGAAAGCAGAGATACAAGGTCCCCAGAGCAAGCTGGCTAGGGAGACCAGCCTAAGACTGACTCCAGGTTTGTCAGAAAGACCCTACTTCGATGAATGGGGTGGAAGATTCCTTGACATCCTCCTCAGGCCTCCACAGACCCCTGCACACACATGCACCCACACAGGTGTACATGTATACATAGCATACACACAGACTCACAAAAAGAAAAAAAGAAGAAATCCTATTTCTTGGCCATATCAAAGGCCTGTCTCCTTTGGTGATGCCCTGTCTTCACTATGACGGTTTGTACTGATGCACTTCAACAAATTCACATATGATGTTAAGTGAGGGCATAAATGTATCACCCACTCAGTCCCTTGAGCTAGGATGACAGCACGTTAAGTTTTGATATAAAATGAACTGAACTCTGGGCTTCAAAGAGGGATGTCATAAAAACCATTGCTCCACCTAATGAGAGCTTTAGAGGACATCAGCTCTCTGGACAGAAGGCCTGGAATACTTTAGTATCCAACACAGTTTTGACTACTCCAGATACTAAGTTATTTATTCTGTATTCTTCATAAGTATTAATCACTTTTTGTTATGTACTTGAGACAATACTTGGGGATCCAGCTCTGTTGGTATTGATCTTTGTATCCTGCAGAGCATACAGAATAATAAACACCAGAAATATTTGATGAATATTCACAAAGTGAATTTTGAAACCTGTAAGTAAATGATGTAAGCTTGGGCCTTGACTAAAATGAGAATTCCTCTGGCCATGCTGAAACATGCTTTAAGTAGATACTATGTCCAACCTGGTTCATTTATTCATTCAAATCCCTCAATATGAAAACCTCTATGAGTAGATACTGAGTTTCCATTTTACAAAACATGCACAGTCCACAGAAATGAAGAAAATTGTCCAGAATGAGTTATTAATGGACAGCTGGTTCTGAAACCCAAACCCTCTCCCCTCCAGCCAGCACAATCTTGACCCACCCAGCAATACAGCTATGAGCTAAACAGGTGTGGCATTTATCTAAAGAAAACATTTACACTGAGCAATGGTGGTGCATGCCTTTAATCCAGCACTCAGGAGGCAGAGACAGGCAGATCACTGACTGCAAGGCCAGCCTGGTCTCCTTTTGTAGTGGCTTCTAAGGGGCCTGGAGACCAGCCTGACCTCAGCCAGGGCCAACTAGTGATAACTAATGTCTTAAGACATGTGCTCCTCCTAAGTACATAAACCAACTTGGGGTCTGAGCCTTGGGCCTTGAAAAGGTTAAACATCCTAGAACATTGAGAAGGGACCTCTGGAAGCCACAGGCACCAGCAAATCAGAGCCTTGTCCCTGGCTGCTGGGAGGGTCTGGGAAAAAAGTACTTAACATCTTCCCTTCCATAATAAAACTGAACTTGTTTGTTTCAACCTGTTCCCAGAGACTGTGTCCTTGCTTTTGGACCATCTTGGTCCCCTCCTCCAAGGGGAAAAGCAGGGTCCTGAGCACAGAAGCAACTCCAACTCCTGATCCCAAACCAGGGCTCAGCCCAACATACACTATAACAGCCAGGGCTCCATAGAGAACCCCGTCTTTAAACATTCCCCTCCCAACGGAAAGAAAATATTTACAATAAATGTATCAAATGTCTTTCCAAATTCTATTACTTTATTGAAAATGAGGGAGATTTAAAGGCTTTACTGCTGTTTTTCAGGCACAGGAGGGGTAAAGTTCCAATGATGGAGAGCAAGGCCTGGGGGTGGGTGTGGGGGTGGTTAGCACAGTGGAAGTCAGAAGTAAATGCTTCTAACACAAAATCCAGCTCGATGGATTAATGCAAATTCTAAAAGAGTTGTCCAGCAGTGTGGCCCTTTCTTATTGCTAAATGTGCAGTATTTAATAATAAAAATTAATAATAAAGAAGCTGACACATAAAATGTTACGGTGATGAAGGTATTTTGGAGACAGTATGACCAAGGCACAATGTCTGGAATGTGTCCAACCTATATGGCTTTTACTAAAGTTGTGACCTAAACAAAAGGAATTCAAAGATCAAATATTTACTTTTGGATCCAAGTATACTTCATTCTACTATATTCAAATACGAAGAGGTAGCGCAAACTGAAAACTTACATTCTGTGCCAGTTTTTAAGGTTCCTTTAGTGCCTGTAAGTTTGAGTTCTTTCTAACAGTAATTAAATTTAAGCCTCAATGGGCTCTGTTTCCATTTGCTAGGAGTCGAAAAGCATGAGAAGCATGTAGCATTTCTACAACAGGAAATATCTACAAGCATTCTGCTGAGATTTCCTTCCCCCACACCTCTTCCACACCCATTCCTTAAACTCCTTTCAAAAGGCCTGTTGTGTTCGGAACAGTGACCGTAAGTTACTAATATAAAATAGTTACTAATATAAAATAGTGCACCTATTCCTCAGCTATGTTGCGGCTACAGTTGCCATCTATGTATGGCTTAGGCAGCTTCTCAGGCCCAGCACCTGACCCTCAATGCTCAAGTATTTTAATGCCACACAGGTCAAATATGCTTTTCTGGTGTTATCAGAATGGAATTTAGGAGGAAAAGAAAAAAGCTTACCAACTCGGCTTTCCATTCCCCACATACCAAGCCCTGATCAAGAGGCCCTTCCAACATCTGACATGAATGTGGGTGGACACTCACGTCTCAGAAGAGGGCCTTTCACCCCTTTCCAGCACCACCCCAGCCCCCACTCCCTGAACTACCTCAGATCAACTTTGCCCAGCCGTGGTTTGAATTCCCACAGGCATTCACCCCGTCAATATAAGACTGATCCGAACAGAATGTACAGTGCACGGGGCCCAGTAACGTCTGAAGTGTGTTAGAGGTGAAGTCAGTACAGAATTCAGGGAGCCACACATCTCGATTGTTAACACCCTCAGTTCCATCACCAGGGAACAGGTATCAGTGTCTGTCTCTATTAAACACCACAAAATGCCTTTTCTACAGAATTCCATGACCAAAACAAAACCCTGCTATGGTGCTCGTGCTGTGGGTACATCACACTGGAGGCTGGCACACAGACAGCTGAAATTGGCCTCTCCATTTGAAAACATGTACCTATGATTCCAGAAGCCAGTCCAGGCCCAGGAACCTCTTGGTTTTCAGAACAGTGAGTCAAGATAACATAAATCCAACCATTCTGGGACCCTCGCCCACCAAAAGTGTGTATGTCTCTTCTGGTCCCAAAGTCAGGATATTAAAGGTTTCTGGCTCAGTGTAGACCTGGCTTAAAAGTTTTCTCAAGCAGGGCTGGAGAGATGGCTCGGTGGTTAAGGCCACTGCCTGTTCTTGCAGGAGACCAGGGTTCAATTCCCAGCACCCACATGGCAGACTCACAACTGTCTGTAGTTCTAGTTCCCAGTTCCAGGCAAACGCCAAGGCAAATAAGTAAATAAAAGTTTAAAAAAAAAAGTTTTCTCAAGCTATTCGTGACTTAAAAAAAAAAAATACCTGGTGATGGTGGTGGTGGTGCATACCTCTAATCTCAGCGCTAAGAGGCAGAGGCAGGCGGACCTCTGTCTGTCTGTGAGCTTCAGTGCAGCCTGCATGTCTACAGAGAGTTCCAGAACAGCCAAGCTACCAAAGAAACCATGTCTTGAAAAACCAAAAACACAAAAAATAAATTAAGGAAATAGGAGAAATCAATGACTTTGTTTTACTTTCTGTCTTTTAATCACTTTTTTTTAAAGTGCAAAAGCATGTAATGTAGAATAATGGATTTGGACAAAGTCATATATTTGCCAAATAAAGTAAAGGGGAGCTGAAAAACCATGCGATCTGACAAAAGAAAATTAGAACACAACGTGACTCTTCCATGGACCTTCTTAATTGCAGCTCACAGAAATTATTTTGCCCACACTGTGAGAATTTTAATTTCATTTCCATTTTCTCATTAGCTGCAAAAACTCAAAAAATACCCTTTTGTTAAATTGAGCCAATCCCAACTGAATAGAGTAACTCAGAAACCTCATTCAATTGTCCACAGGAATACTAATTTCATTTTATCTAAAATTAATACATCCTGGAAATTAAAGCAAGCCACTCCTACCTGCCACCTTATTTGACGATTCAATTCTATTTATAATTAAGTTATAAAATTATAAGGCACCCAAAAGCGAGATCACAAATCACTTTTGTTCTGTGACCTAGAAAATACTATCTCTTCATAAAATGGAAAATATCTAAATTGATTTTTAATAGTGTTGAGTGCCATCCACACTGAATAATGTAAGGCAACGATAATTTCCAAAGTAATGTAGCAATGGCCCCTCACTTTGGTTAAGTCAAACAATCAAAATGAAAAACAATAAAGGAAAGGCAGACATACCCTAACTGACATGGCTGTGCTCCAAAAACACTAATGTGGCCCTCAGCTTCTTCACTGGATCGGCCCTAAGCCAAGCCAGAGATAAATTCTAGGTCCTTCCTAAACAAGGCATGTTCTGTTTTGTTTTTGACTGGCACAAACACTATGAAACAGCTAGTTCCCGGAGTTGTGGGTCCAGGCCTCTCCTGCAGGCTGAAACAGCCCTCCCCTCCCTTCCCCCCGCCCCCACCCTGGGGTCCTGAAGCATGGTAAGCCTTGCAGCTCTGGGCAGGAGAAGCCCAGGGAGCTGAGCTGCTGCAGGAGGAACGCCTGGCCACTAGTCACCTCTGCTCACTGTGGGCACTGGGTCACTCTGCGCACTCTCTCACACAGCCAGCGGGGTTCTTCTGGGAGGAGCCACGGGGAATCAGCCTCCAGTTTCACTCTCTGTGTGTCTGCACAAACCTCCATCAATTAAACGGGCAAAAGAGAGCTCGTTCCTTTGAGTTCATCCCAACCCACCAAAGCGCTATAGAAAAAAAACAAGAACCACAAAAAAAATTTAGTGAGGGTTTCTTGGGATGAATACATTTGAAAAGAGACCTTCATCAGACCCTAGATTTGCAAAGGAGATGCCATGCACACACTCCAAAAACCAAAAGTAACTAGCCAGGAACTTCTCCTGAAGCTTAGGAGGAGTACAGAGGCCTGTGTGGGGCTGAAGCGGAGAACCACACAGACAACACAGTTTAGATTGTGTTCCGGTTTTGTCTGCAGCCTGACAACTTAAATTCCTACAAATTAAACCAGCTGTCAGGTTTTCAACTTGGAACCACGTCTGGGGAAACAGGAGCAATGGCAGCCAGAGGGGGGCATCCAGGGAAAGCCCTTAAATCTTGGGAGGTCAGGAGTTGTAAACAACTGTTAGCAGATGCTGAAGTCCAGGAGGGGCTCAGAGAGAGAGCAGCACAGTTGTGTGGGTCTCGGTGCAGTCCGGGCTCTGAAGCTCACGACAGGGCTACACGGACAGCAGAACAGTGGACACCGACTGCCCGAGGGCACTGGTGGCAGTTAGTAACGGCAACCCTTGTCTCCCATCTTAGCATTGCATAAATGAACGTGCAAGCAGAGGCTGTACAAAAGTGATCTTAATAATTAATGAGAAGACTGTTCAGTTCAATGACCCTAGGGGAATCGTCAACAAAGCATTCAAAACTCTCTATAAATTTATTAAGCGAGTAAAAAACCCAGCAAGGTATCAACATAGCACACTGCAATTTAAAACACTAGAAACATTGAAAAAAAGAAACGGGGGCTGGAGAGATGGCTCAGCGGTTGAGAGCGCCATCTGCTTTTCCAGAGGACCCGGGTTCGATTCCCAGCACCCACATGGCAGCTCACAACTGTCTGTAGTTCCAGTTCCAGGCAAACACCAAGGCAAATAAATAAATAAATAATAAATAAATAAAGTCTTTTTTAAAAAAAAAAAAAAAAGAAAAAGAAAGAAAGGAACAAGTGAAGGAAGGACTGCTTCCTGTTGTGGCCTGAGGATAGGAGTACCCCTCCCCACCACATCCCACCCCTGAGGATAGGAGTACCCTCCCCACCACATCCCACCCCTGAGGATAGGAGTACCCTCCCCACCACATACCACCCCTGAGGATAGGAGTACCCTCCCCACCACATCCCACCCCTGGTGCTTTCAAGAATAAATCAGGTCCAAGATGCCCATGTAAAGGAACTTCCTGGGTCTTCCTACTACCTGTGAGATATTGTTCTATGCTGAAAAGTTTGCCTTCATGAACTTCTTGTGGCTTTCAGTCTGGAATGGTGACAACACAATACTCCTATAGTCAGTCACATCTTCTCTAATTCTGGAGTCATTCAGTTCAGCTCTGGCAACGTTACTTAAACAGAGTGGTCAAAGTTTCTGCCACACTGCATATATTATATAGTTACTTCCTGCTAGGATGCATGAATATTTTCTAATGTATGAAAAACGTTGTGTTTCTTCCAAAGTTCAGCCACAGAAATGCACGTTCTCAATCACCTGCTGGAAAGGCCACTGAAGACAAGAAGTTTTAAAAGCTGAAATAACTTCTTGGATTACTGGCTGGTTTAATAAAACTGTATTTGTCAGCTTAAGATTTAGAGAGAATCAAGGTAACAAATGACACGAAGAATTGTACACTCATAAATAACATTGCTCCACTATTTCAAATCTGAACTCAGACAGGAGTGACAAACACATAAAGAATTTGGCTCCATAATCTAGGTTGCAAACTGGTGATTTATGTCACCAACTTGGCCAGCTAGCTGAAGGGAAGGCTATTTCAGCCCACCCCCACAAGACATGCTGTGCCAATGACTGGAAACAGGTCCTAGACACCCACAAGAAGCAGCAAGTGACGGGGTGACATTATATGGCATTTTTAAAAGTCCATCTTGTTACTCGAGCCCATGCTGCTGAGAGAGGAAAACGTAACGTAGTAGTAAATCTTCCAGGTATTCTATTTGGATAGCAGCACTCTACACAGATGCCGCAGACCATCACTATGCAAGCTAGTCAACCTCCCTGCAGCCAGTCTCCCTGGCAATCTTTCCTCCATCCCTTCATCAAAAACATTTGAAAGATGTTTGTAACACAAACACACACACACACACACACACACACACACACACACAAATAGAATCAGGCATATTCCTACAACATCTAAAGATGCTCTACTGGCTCACTTATGCTAAAACCAGCTACCATAACAAGGCTGACCCCAGCGAGGGTCCCACTGACTCACCTGCTCAAGTATCTCCTTGGTGGAAGGATGGGTGGATGGATGGATGGATGGATGGATGGATGGATGGACTGAATGGCTGTCCCACTGTCTTAACTTTTCCCTTTATGAGTTCATATCAGTTAACCACTGTCATTAACATCTAACATCAAACACTTGTGAGTACCTTCTAGCCATTTACTCCCTGTCCTTCCGCTCGTCTCATTCCCCTGTTTTTCTGCTCACACTTACTATAATGCAATAGGATAGCAGCTGTGAGGAAAGGGATGTCAAAGAAGGAAAGTTGGGGGGAAAAATTGGAAGCAGAGCCAGTACTTGGAAGCCTGGTGTCTATGGTCTACATGAGAGGCCAGGACACAAGAGCAATTCTGAGCCCATTGCCCACTGCAGTGGGGGCCTGCAGGTCTGGACCACAGACCAGACAGGCCAGAAACTTCATACTACAAATAGCACACCACTGTGGGTAAAATATACCTACATAAAACCACAGAAAGCTTAAAAATGGTCTACAGCACAGAAATGGAGCCAAAAGCAGCTTCTGAGTTGTGTCTCTCAAGTGGGCCATGGTAAAGAGACTGAGTGGTATATGGGATTGAATTACAAAGTGATAGGTTTGCTGCATTCAGCTTAAGCTGCAACATGGCGGGTTCCTGAAATCTCACAGGAGCCTAGATGTAAGCAACAAACTGTAAATAATGTGCTTAAGCTTTCTATTTATGAAGACAAAAAGGAAATAAAGCCAAAGACTGATTCTTAGTAGCAGTAGTGTTTTCTTGGGTCAGCTCTATTTGCTGGAGGCAAGAAGAGAGGAAGCTTTTAAAGAGAGGCTTCCTGATTCAGCCTTAGAGGCAAAACACTTGTGAGTCTTTTAAAAGGCCCTGCTGCTAAATGGCGTTCATGAGCAGGGGACAGCAGTACTTTACTTGGTGATTATATAAGCCCTAAAATTTTCCAAAGTGGTAATTGTGGGTTCTACCAGTACCTCTGCTAAAAAACTAAATCCTATGAAGCTAGACTGAGAGCTGGGTGGAGCCTAGGCAAGCCTTTAATCCTTAGTCACACCTTGGCAGATTAAAGGTGTGGTCAGAAACAGAAAGAAATAGAGGGAGCTGGGTAGAGTCAGCTACCCTAGCCATCAAAGGTATGGTCAGAAACAGAAATAGATAAGACATAAGAGATATACATTAAAGATAAATTAAAAAAAAAACCTCTAAATGGTTTAGAGTGTGTTTTAATATATACATAGGCTTGAGAAAATAAAAAGGAAAAGGGATAAAGTCCTTAAAAAAGAAATAATAATAAGCCATGTAAAAAAGGAAAATATAAAAAATATCTGGATAATGCATACTATTGTCTTGTCTTTAAGTTTTTTGACTAAAAATAAAGTAGTAAAAGCTGCTAAAAAACCATTTGATTATAAATGCTGCTGGATTAAATCAACCTATATATTTTGAAAATGAATTTACTTTAAAGTTGAAATCCAAAGATACACTACTTTGAACAAGATGTTTTCTTTTTATTTCCACAGAAAATGAGGGGCTGTGGATTTATTCCTAGTTAAAGAAAACGAAGTAGTTTGATTGAGGAAGACCTCCTGAAAAGTCTCCAATAAAAATGGATGGCCCAGATGACCCGGCATTTCAGAGCACCTCTATTGCAGTTTCCTCTGGAGCTCTGATTTCAAAACAACTTCAAGAAGAATTGCTGAGATGACCCAGCCTTATGGGCTACTCCACTAAAGACTTGTCCATAATCCTAATTTTTTACTTGGGTCCCCATGGGATTTCCAGCACCCTTATTCAGCAGGAAGTAGAGTAGAGAACTATGCCCACATTCCCAAAAAATAGATTATGAATGTTTATAATGTAGTGGGGTTATGTTGTTACATTGTAAATAACTGTCCCGCCTACTGGTTTAATAAAAATGCTAATTGACTGAAGGCAAACAGGAAATGTGGGCAGGGCTACCAGATCAAGAAAACTCTGAGAACAGGAAGAGCAGAGCAGAAAAGCCCAAGAGATGCCACAGAGAAGCCAGAGAGACACCACAATGAGATGTCAGCTGATGCAGAGAAAAGAAGTTGAAACGCTGCTCTGAGAAAAGGTACCAAGCCACATGGCTGAACAGATAAAAATTATGGGTTAGTTTAAGAGTAAAGAGTTAGCAAGTTATATGCCTGGGCCCTAGGTCAATCAACATAAAATTAATGTAAGCATCTTGGTGTTTCTATGGGACTGTGGGACTGTGTGTATGTGGGTCTGAACCACAGGCCAGACAGGCTAGAAACTTTATACTACACTGCAGGCTTGTGCTTCTGACATACTGCCATTGGCAACATATCTATTGTCCTTCTTGCTTATACAAGTAGAAGAGGTGGGTTGGGAAAGACAGCTGATGAGCACATAGCACCACCATAGACAAAAGACTGAGCTCCATCCTAATCCAGGACAAATCATTTAAAAGTGAACATTGGATAGATCCAAAATACAAAAGAAGAAGAATCTTTCAGAAAGATATAGCCATTATAAAAATGAGAGTACAATATAAACATCAAAATCCTGTAGGAGAAATCTGGAGGTTGTACCTGGTCCTTCCTTCTTCTTTAATTCCATTTAAAGGCTTCAGAGTCATCTCAAGACATTCCCTGGGAACCATAATTTCCAAGAATGACCAAGAACTTAAATACAAGTTTCCCAATTCAAGGCAGCAATTGCTATTGTATCGTGGGTGGGTATCAAATCAGTGGATCTGAATAATCCTTTGGCTGAGGTACTCCTATGACTCCTGTCCAGGAAACTGATCCCAGGAGACTGACTAGCTGGGAGTTAGTTACACAGCAGGAGTGTCTGCTACAGTCTATACTGAGAAGCACTACATAAAACAAATGTATTCCTAAAAAGGACAAATAAATTAGGATCTCTAAAAATAATCCCCCAATACAGTATTTAATTACATACATCCAGATTAATTTGGGGGATGTAGTCTAATTTAGTACCTGAATAATTAGTCTGGTTCTGTACTTGCTAATTCACTTTTACAACACAGACACCTAAGCCAGAGAGACGACTCTCAAATTAAGAGTGTGCTGCCATGTTTGATGACCTGAGTGTAAGCAGAGCCCATATGAGAGGTGAGAATAGGAACTAGAGAAATCGCCCCCAGTTAAGAGAACTTGCTGTCCAGCTCCCGGGGAGCAATAAGTCATTTTTAGTTATGGTCTTTTATCACAGCAATGAAAGGAAACTGATACAATCTCATTGTGTAGTTCAGGCTACCCTGATTCTCACTGCATAGGCCAAGCAAGCCTCAAATTGTTAAGCCTGCTGCCTCAGCCTCCTGAGTGCCAAGCCTACGGTTCTGTACTGCCATACTCAACATGCCAGAGGTAAAGATTGGGACCAGTGGTTGTACATGAACATGGGTAATCACTTTAATATCTAAAAAGCTACAACAAAGATGTTTATAAAGAAGCAAATGTGTCCATCCTCTGAAAACCAGAATCAACTGAAGAAAGAGAAACAAGTTGGGCATATCAGCTCACATCTGTCATTTCAGTACAGAACAGAACAGAGATGGATGATCAGGATAGCCTGGGCTATATACAGTCCAAGAACTCATCTCAAAAAAGAAAAAGAAAAACAACTACCTTTGGTACATGCAGAAACCCACAGCACACATACAGAGTCCAGTGAACACCCAGCCAGCTTAACCAAAGGACTCTAGGATGGGCCTCAAACACTTTATGCAATGTCTTATAGAATATTAAATGGGAGACTATGCAAGCTGAAGCATAGTCAGTCCTAGCTAAGATCTGATCTAATTTAAAGACATTAAACGAGTCTTATTCTAAGCTTATTAGAATTCAAGATTCATTAGGAGAGATATGAAAATGGGATAACACCACCAGATTAATCCTTGGATAACTTTTGAATAGTTTATTTATTAGATTTTTATCTTCCAAAACCCCACTGTTTGGTAAAAGTACCAAAACAGGTATTTATAGATGCAGCTGAGAGGTGCACCCCTAAAGCTGTGTGGGAGAGCCACGGTCTCACACAGTACATCCACGATTGTGCTTGGGATGGAAAGCAGGGAGCTTCAGAGTGGTTTCTGCAAGATGGTGAGCTAAAGTCTCACAGATTCTAACATTTCTCATAGCCTGCTTTAGTGTCGGCACAGTCCCTGTGTATTTTATAAAAGTCACTCCCATTCACTGAACAGTGAGAATGACATATGTGATCGTGTCCCAATGAGTACCTTACCAGGAAAAGCATGTCTCATGATTGCTTTCCCTTGGCCCACAGATGCTTTCCATGTTCTTATATCTGAATACACTGAGATCAAAACAGTGTCACAACCCTGTAATGCTCAAAATCTCTCATGACAAAATTTAAACTGAAATTCTAAGTGAAATCTGCCAGAAACCTCTGTCCCATGTTCTACAATCCCAAATATGTTCAACTTCAATAGTCTCCTGAATGTGTGTTCATGGACTTGAAGCAAGGAGTAAAATGTTTTTGGCAACTGTAAGCCTCAGAAGTTCACTCAGGACACTACCCACATTCCTGGGTCAAGATAAATTTTAAAATCTATGGTAGTACTGAATGATGAATAGATAAAGTGGTTTTTATCTAAACTGTATGAAGAGCCCCTCCAATATCAGAAGCCTTACTCTGCTGGGTAGTAGATAAATGAAGGAAGAATCACACCCATGGACTTGCCAAAGATTCAAAAACAAACCAACAAAACCAGCTGTAACAGCCTCATGTCTGACCTATCTGAATCTCATCAGCCTCACAGAAACATTATTACACCACCTCTCAGGAGAAGCCAATGGTGTCCCTAGGATCACTGTGTCTCACTTGTTTACTTTCCAGCAATGTAAAGATGACCAGGGTAGGGAAAGTACTGGGGTACAGTGTAACCCCCAGGAATGCCAGGACCAGCAGAACTGGCATCACCCTTGGGACTGTGGGAAATGCAAAGTGTGGCATGGTAGAGCAACTGAGTAAGTGGCAAGAGCCGAGGACGCCGGGAAACTGTCTCAGGGTTTCCTGACACTGAAGTTGGGAGGCACTGATCTGGAAAAAGACAATGATTGGTGTGCATCTTATAATTAGTGTTCCCCTTTTCCATTCTAGCTCCATTCCGCTCTTTTTTTTTTTTTTTTAAATCAAGTTCCTACCAAGTTAGGTTAACTCCTTGTTCTCTTCAGAGAAACCTCTTTGTAATACTGAATCCCTACTGGCCAGCTCCTCTGCCTACCGGACAGTTAGGTTTTACACTATGAGAAATCCCACTACTCCCTATAGTGAAGTCTTTTGTTGCTTTAGGACTTAAGCATCCAACTCTTTTTTCAGCCAGCCTGCCTTTCTCCCACATGGCTGTGGCTGGGAAAATTACACCTAACCCGTTGAATACCCAGAATCCAGCCAAGATTGACAAATCATATTCAACTGCCATAGTAAATGTCATATATGTTATGATTCTAATTATATAAAATATGCATGTGCATAATCCTTAATCAGAAGGCCATACACAAATGTTATTTTTAAATATTATAATTACTTTTAAGTTTCTTTAATATTGCTGAACTTGTTTTTAATAACAATATTTTTAAAAATTATGAGACCTGCACAATGGCTGAGACATAAAAGTACTGGCCACTTAAAGCCTAAACACCTGAATCTGATCCTGGAATCCATGTGAAGAAGCCAGATGGTCTGGCCTATGTTTATGAAGATATAAGAATTGCCTAGGAACTTACCAGCCACACAGCCTGGAGTTCAGAATAAAGAAACAAGCAGCGCTGTGGGATGGTCTTCCTGAAGGCTGTGAATAAGAGTTGTTACCATTGGTTAATAAAGACACTGCTATGGCCTATGGCAAGGCAGGATACAGCCACGTGGGAAATCCAAGAAAGATTCAGGGAGGAGACAGGCAGGATCAGAGCAGACACTGGGAACTGCCACTCAGGAATCAAGACGTAATGGACACAGGTAAAGCCACAGAACATGGGGCAGTGCACAGATTCATAGAAATGGGTTAAGTCACAAGAACAAGTGTTATTCGGGTACTAGTGGGCAGGAGAGATGCATGCTGCTACAAGACAGACCCTGCCTTAATACTATGGAAGGCAAAAACTGGCTCTCAGTTGTTCTATGACCTCTGTACATACACTGAAAAACCTGTACTCACACTTGTACAAAGCACACAAACACACATATGCACACACGGGTGTGCATGCACACAAACATTTTACCAGGAAAAACAAAACAAACAAAAGCCTGTCTGATTTATTTCCAAATTACTTGAAAATCAATATTGGTAAGAATTTTTTTAAGCCACCTATATTCTCTCACTAGGAGGCAGTGATGATTTTAAATGTTTTTCAAATAACATACAACTGAGGGAGAAAGAGGCAAGCACCTTGCACAGTGGTAATGCAGAGCGCCAAGCTTAAAGCCCTGCCCTGGATCATTGTATCATGCTACTACATGTCTGAATTGAGCAACCCTTCGCTTCACCTGCAGATGAAGCACTTGGAAATGGTAGGGGCACGGCATCTCCGTTGCCATACATCCTTAGGTTTGAGTCTTGGCAGACCTTGTCACATACACAAAAGCAGATCTAGCTAGTATTAGAAAAGAAAAGGGTAGCACAGGAGCTTCAAAAATGATGTTCTTGAGACAACCCTTGTTTCTGATTGCTAAAGATAATCATGTTTGTTTGGTTGTTATCTTCTAATTACAATGAATAGCATTCCATGTACAATGAGCTTCATTAAACAGATCTTGTCCTGTTACAAACAATTAGTATGAAAACAACAGAAACCAGAACCTCTTATTAGTAAGACATACCAGGAATAAGTAATGACGTCTGGGATCACACATTTTCTCTCTCCAATTAGTCCTGGCAGTCATGGACTTAATTATTGCTTTCAAATATTAATTTTAACCTTCAAATGAATGACTGAACAATGCTCCAAGATTTGAAATTAATGTCAAGCAATTTTCTTGACTCCAGTATGTACATCTTAGTATCAATCGTCATCAAGATGCTCTCAGTTTTGTAACTTCCTTTCCAATCTACAACTGAAATTCCAGAACAGCACACTAGACACAACAGTAAGGGTTCCTGGTAAGCACTCCCCAGTCAGTCACATTTCCCCAAATTCGCACCTCATACCATCTCTACAGCCACTTCCTTCCGGTGTCTGTTAAGAGCAGCAGAGGAAGCTGATTCAACTAACGGGATACTAATGAACCAACTCACTGACTATCTAAAAGGAATTTATTTTTGTGCCTTGTTGGATATGAGGTCATTCAGAGGAGAAAGTACAGGGCTGGTTCTGAAGTTGTGCACTGGCCCTACCAACTGTTCGCACAGAATTTCCTTCTTTGTTTCTTCAGGACCAGTCCTGCTTGCATACTCCCTCGCTGCCTGGCATTGCTGCTAAGGAATAGTTCAACCTAGGAACACTAAATGATGAAAAATGGTCGCTTAACTCATAATATACACCATTTTTAATTTTAGTAAAAACCTGCAATGTATTCCATTTAACAACTTAGAAATAAAGTGGTATAACACTTGCCTAAAAGTGTTTGTATATTATTAAAAATACATAAACCTCTAAGAACGCTAGAACTCACTACTCTACAAACAGTTCCCAATTATCCAAATGAAGTTCATCTCACTTAGCAGGATGGAGTTACCAGTCTCATTTCATCTCCAGGCAACTCTAATCTATTAGTGATGACTTCCTAGAGAACTGCTGGGCAGCAGCCTAGGGCGGCAGACAGACACCAGAACGCAAGCAAAGAACACAGAGGCACAGGCCACATACCTATGCCATCCACTGTGGTGTATTCTGCTAAATGTGGTGAGGATGCCTCTCTTCTGGTCCCAAATGCCAGGCCAAGTCACTATTAATGGAGTCTTAGTTGTAACCAGAGTCTGCCAAGTTGATGGAATATTAATCCAATAAGACAGAGTTGACAATAAAAATCAGCCTGCTAAGGAATTTCAAAATGAAATACAAGTGTGATTTAAAGAAATGATTATCACTATTCTTTCCAACTGGTTTTTCCTTCTCTCATGATGATAAGATGAATTTCCCTGTTCATTCTGGCCTGGATACTGAATTTTCTTATGCTTCTCTTTATATTGTTCATTCTGGGAAGAAAATGGCATTTTCTTGGTTTTTGACTTCATATATAATTTATGGAAGGAAACTGAACATTTCTGAGTTTTGTCTCACAGGATACTGAACAGTGAAACCACCCAGCCCACACCCTCATCCCCTGAGTAACATCAGCCTGCTGCTTGAATGTTGAGCCAGAACGCATACCACATGGCTGCACTCCAGGGCTCCTCATCCTGATGCAGGCTGGGAACGTGTCCAGGGGAAGGGATCCATCCACAGAACGGGCAGAGCACCCTACTCAAGGCACCACCTAAATTCAGTATTAAAATAAGCACACTGGGCTGGAGAGATGGCTCAGCAGTTAAGAGCACTAACTGTTCTTCCGGAGGACCTGAGCTCGATTCCCAGCATCCACATGGCAGCTTACAACTTTCTGTTGTGGGTGTTGGAGAGATGTTTCAGCGGTTAAGAGCACCGACTGCTCTTCCGGAGGACCGGGGTTCGATTCCCAGCACCCACATGGCAGCTAACAACTGTCTGTTGTAATTCCAAGATCTGACACCCTTACACAGTTATACATGCAGGCAAAACACCAATTCACATAAAAAAATTTAAAAAATAGATACATATAAAATAAGCATACATGTACTATACTTAAAGGAAGACAAAACGGGAACAAACCTTTAGACTAATAGGAAGACAGTATAAAAAGCTTGTTATTTGTCTGAAAGGAGCTGAACACACACACACACACACACACACACACACACACAGCTTGTGCACTCAATATTCTTTACATTAAAATACTCTGGTGAAAACTCAGTGCACTAACAGCATTAATCCATTCACGGGCACAAAATAAGGAAGGAAATGTCCCACAACAAAAAGTATATTTGGGGCAGGCAGTTTTGTTAATTATAACTAAATCTGTGCTACTTATTCAACCGCATAAAAGTAACATCAAACATTTATTGAGCACTTCCAAAAACTGGTGACTCTAAACAATGAGGGTCATTCTTATGCTTAGCAAGAACACCCCACCAGGAGGCCCATCTGTGTCCCTCCCAGAATCTCCCAGGCTCACACCCATCCCTTCCTCCCATTCCTCTACACTGCACCTTTCACCTCTCTGTCATCTTGTCTTTTCTATATTTCCTTCCCAGCACAGTGTGTGGCGAATCTGTGCTGGTTAAATATGTATTTCCTACTATACTCTACCCTCTGTGAAGACAGGCCTCGCTCGGGTGACTACCAGCCATGCCTGGCATGTAGTAGGATAAACAATACCTGGTAAAGGAATGACTACTACACGCTATTTATTTATTTAGAAAGGTCTAGCATAAAGGCATCATGTATAATTCATAGATATCAGAGCTGCACTCCTGCATGTTAACCCCTTACAGTCCACAGAGGTATACTCCACAGGTACACGTATAGAAGTACCAAGAACATTAAGACATGATCAGTACAACTGTGAACTAACTCTTAGTGACAAATTATATATTTAAAAAAAAAATGACTTTGAGCTGATGAGACACCACCAAGGCTGACAAACTGAGTTGTCAACCCCTAGGACATACAGGTAGAAGGAGATAACTGATCTCCATATGTGCATTGTGGTGTATACACACACACACACACACACACACACACACACACACACACACACACACACACTTGCAAATGGACCTTAACTAAGAGATTCAGGAGAACCTGCTCTGGCTTATTATGCTTTGCTGCTACAGCTGTCTGCAGTAGCAGCAGGGTGTTATGGGCTGCATTGTACATTCACTCCTGAAGCTGTTAATGCTCAGTGTGACTCTATTTACAAACAGGTTCTTTATCCAGATCAAAGAAAGCCATTAGCGGGGTCTCCCACTGAACAGGTGAGGTCCTCAGAAAAAGGAACAGCAGAGAGTCATTGCTCACTCAGCCTCCTGTATTTTGTTACAGCAACAGGAGCAGATTAACACAGTGCTTAGGAGTTCTGTGTCAGTCTGTTCTTCAAGGAACAAGGAAGTCTGTTCTTGTGCAATTTCTTAGCCTGCAGCTGATGACTACTCTCCTACTGAAGTGGTGATCTCAAGTTCTTAGAGAACAAGACAGACAGACAGACAGACAGACAGACAGACCCTGCAATAACTGTTTTTTTTTTTAAAAAAAAAAAAAGAAAGAAAGAAAGAAAGAAAGAAAAAGAAAAGAAAAAAAAGAAAAAAGATTTCAACCCTACATTTAGAAATCCTGTATGGGTCTTAGGCTAGGCATAGAATGCCCATTCTTAGTAATCTAGCCGGATCTGAGGCATGCTGGGCCTCCTTGATGAATACTCCTGTGCACCTGCATCCCCTGCATTTCACTCATGCAGACTTATTAAGACTTATTAAGAACCTATGTGTGGTGGAAATGTTCTCTGTATGATGTAAATAAAGTAACTGGTTTGGCCTATGTGGTGCACTGTAGAAGTGGGTGGAGAATCAGAGGACAGGCAGGTAGAAGGAGGGTGGAGTTAGCCAGTCTCCATCCGACCCTCGAGAAGGAGATATGTAAGAAATACAGGCGAGCCACGGGCTGGGCCACTTGGCAGATAGATTAATAGAAATGGGTTGATTTAAGATGAAAGAGCTAGCTAGTAATGTGCTTAAGACATAGGCCAAACAGTATGAAGATAATATAAGTGTCTGATTTATTTCTTTGGGAGACAAAAGCTGCCACGGGCCAGGTACAACCTCCGGGCCCAAATGGGCCTGGGAAAACTTCTTACAACACCTATGTACACTGGAAGTACAGCATGCACAGTTAAGTCGTGTTTTCAGAACTGGAATGTGGAGCACACAGGTGTGTGAATGGCTCTGTGTGTGTACACACGACATAAGAAACTGCCTCTATACGGCAGAGTACACTATCCCAAGATCAGAAGCAAGTATAAATCTGAATGGCTAAAGATGACCAAGTCCTCTCTTATACCCCAGACGCCCCTGCAGCCTGTGCACGGGGCCTTGTACTTTGTCCTCACACAGGGGTTTTGGCTGATGGTAACAGGAAATAAAGAAGTAGGAATATTTTTCAGCTTATTGGTGAAATGGATTTGGTATTTACTAAGAGAAAAAATAAATAGTTGACAGCAGGAGGGATCTGGAGTTCAGCTTTGGACACTGTAGGATGAGGCTCCCGAAGAAAGTGGCGGGACAGTTTCTGCATCAACTACCCAACTCTGTGTTGGCAGCACAGCACGGATTCAAAAGGTTGCTGCTGAGTTCGGTCACGCACTGCTTTCAAAGGAAGAAAAGCGCTGAGTGAGATCGGAAGTGCAGTCCCTTACTTCCTTGTTCCTGAGCTATAGTCTCAAGATTACGCGGATGTCATGATGTAAACTGTGGATTCTTTGGACAGAGATGGAATGAAAATCCCCAGGTAACTAAGACCACGAAGGAAGAAAGTCTGTCCTCACCCTGCTTCCCTGCTCATATGGGAATCTGAGCTTTGAGGCACCCCTAATGAGGCAGCATGATAGTCATGACTCTAATCCTAAAACCTAGACTACATACGGAGCTCTCCGACATCTGCCCGAACTTACCCATCTTCTACATTACTGTGAAGAACCAACTACAGTAAGCTGCCACACTTCCCACTAGATGTGGCTTGAGCATAGGAGACCTCAAGGCCCACCCCCATAGTGACACATCTCCTCCAATAAGGTCGCACCTCCCATTATAGCTAATCCCTTTAGGGGCCATTTTCTTTCAAACCGCCATACTCATATATACATGAAGACACACTCATAGATAGATAGATAGATAGACAGATAGATAGATAGATAGATAGATAATAGATAACAAAGCTTGACAAAAAGCAAATGTGCATAAATATAAAATACAAAACAATAAAACTCCTGATTGACATTAAAACATAAATCTTGAAACACCTTAACAACTCTGAAACCAGAATTCATCTTAATAATCAGTGGCACTCTATAATTAGCCACTTTAAAGTGTGTGTGTGTGTGTTCCTGAAACAGGGATATACCTTACATGAATGGCATTTTATGTGTGAAAAAATAAAGTATTGGTGAACTGAAACCTAGCAAATACAACAAAAACTGGCAATTCCAGACCAATTCAAGTTTGCCCAAAGAATATAAGGTCAGCTTAACACTGAAATATAAATTGAGGTGTTTACTGTTATTTGGCTTCCTCTCTCCCTCTCTCTCTCTCTCTCTCTCTCTCTCTCTCTCTCTCTCTCTCTCTCCACACACACACACACACACACACACACACACACACACACACACACATACATATCAAAAGGAATAGGAAAACCTCAATATAAAATTCAGCAACTATCTACTTTATTTAAAAATGTCCATAGTGCCCCACAAACAGGAGGGATGGCAGCAGGGCGGCTTATGTGAGGTGAGGAGGCCCTTCCTCCAGGGAGGTTTGGGACAGACACATGCACTAATGACAGGTCAGCCAAATCAACCCTGCCAATAAAAAGGGCCACAGCTGTCAGAGCCAGATCATCCTCACATCCAGAAGAGAACTTCCCCGACCTGATAACGGGCGTCTACAAAATACTTGTGCAGGTTGACAGCAACTCCCTGTGGGATTTGGACCAAACAAAGACACCCATTATTACTGGTAAAATTCAGCCCTGTGTTCCAACTCGAGCTATAACTGTATGGTAATGAAGAGAAATAAAAAGATTAAAGGAAAGCAAGGAAGGACAAAGAGCCATTGTTCTTAAATGGTATTCTGTTGTCACATAAATAATCTGGGGACTCTCTTTACAAATGTCAAGATTTCTAATAAAACTGAAATACTGAAGAAAACATGTCGTTAGTAGAGAACTGAAGTAAACAGACTAAAGGAAGTTATCACAACACACACAAAGGTGGATACTTGTAAGAACTGGTGGCCAAGGGCACCGTCATGCTCGTGACAACACTAGGCGTTTCAGGATGTGGTACCACAACAAGAACCTCACTCAGAGCATGAAAAGAAAGCCACCGCGTCCAGAGTAGAGTGCTCAGAAGCAAGTCCTCAAGGGTTAGTGACACAAATGTGAAGATAAATCTTCAAACCTTCACAAATAGATATAAAATGCAAGGTTCAAAAAAAAGCACAATTATAAATTAGAGGTTTAATAATTCCAACTATATTAAGAACTGCTGCTAAGCATTTAAAAACTAGACAGAAAGCACTCGGGGCTGGAGGGAGCCTCAGCGTTTAAAGCACTCGCTGCTCTTCAGAGGTCCCAGGTTCAATCCCTCATCCCACAGGGGAGATCAGAACCTTCTCTAACTTCAGTTCTAGGGATCCAACACCAGGGCCACACATGGTACACAGACACACACACACATGCAGGCAAAATACACACACACACACATACACTAAATAATCCTAAAGACTAAAATGTAACTCCATAAAGACAGGAGGCAAACAGGGAGAGAGGTGAGGGAAGGAGGAGAGCAAGCGCCTGAAGCTAGAGAGGTGCTTGGAACCAAAGAACACAGAAAATTTCCTAAACTATATAGGGAGCTTCTAAGAATCTATAAAAGTCTGGCCGATAACTGGACAGGCAAACAAAAGCAGCCCAGGAATTGCAAAGGAGAGAGAAGCCAATGGCTACAAACAAGAAAGTGGGTCAGAAGAAATTGAAGTTGGCCAAAATCTGCTTTTTAAGTGAATTAAACATTTGGTGCCGGTGAGAACTCTTTTCACAGTAGGAGGCCGTAAATACTTTCAATATTTTATGATTCTGTGTTTTGGACTAGGAGTCATCTTGTTTTAATTTCTGGATATGATATGGGCATGTTTTTCAGATGCTTCTTTTTAACTGTCCTGACTGCCTATCTGTACACGTCACACTCCACAGTTGTGTGGTCTAAATTTATAAATGTACAAGTGCGCTTTCTGTTTTTATGTGCATGGTGCTTTTCTGGTGAATCCTGACTGCTACAGTTTCTGAAAATGTAAGTCATAACTGGAGGGTACAGCCCTGCTAGCTTCATCTTCCTTTATAAAATTATTTTCTCTATTCCAGCTCATTGACACTTGCTTGTCACGTACATTTGAGAATCAGCATGTCTCTATGTACAAGAACTGCTCCTGCGACTGACTGGAGGGTTTCTTCAGTTTAGGGGATGCTGGGGCAAACCCAGGCCTCTCCCAAGCATGGATGGTAGCCTCCATGGGGCTTCACCCTCTGCGTTGTACTGGCATTTTTATTAGAGTTGAAGCAAATCGTTTTGGGGGGGAGGAAATGACATTTTTGGAAGGTGTCTTTTATTATTATGTACAAAGACTAGATGTTGTTCATTAAGTTGATAATCATGAATAAATCCATTAAGAAAAGTTGCTCAGTCCAACTTAATGAAACCCACACCCTTTGGGTACCTGTGGCAACACTGCTGGTCCATACATATTCAGCCCTGTATTCTGCAGCAGACCATAGTGATTCATAGCACGAACCAGAGTGATTCTAGTACAAACCATCTTGCCTTCAGACAGCCGAGGAGCAACAAGGTAATAAATAACACTTTCAACACGCTTATCATTATCCCAGTTCACAACTCTCTTTCCTTATCTGTCTGTATGTCTGTCTACCTAACTATCTACTTGAGGCAGAGCCTCAGGCATCCCACTCTGGCCCACTCTCACCTACTCTTGCTATGTAGGTGAGAAGGACCCTGAATGCTGACCCGTCGGCCTCTACCTCCCGACTGTTGGGAGAGCTCGCATGTGTTCCCACGCCTGCTTTACACAGTGCTGAGGTGGAAACCCAGGGCTTTGCAAGCTAGACAATCTGTCTACCAACTAGACTGCATCCCTGGAGCCCACACCCCCTTCACATTTCCCTTGATTTTTTTTTTAATCGCCATTTTAGCATTTTCAGAACACAGTATCTGTACACATTTAGTTAAATTTGGGATTTCAGCTTTCGAGGCTCCTATAATCTTTCCATTGTCTACTGTTTGATTCAGTGTCTTTGCTCCACCCACCTGCGAGAAGAGCCATTGAGTGGTGTTCTTCCAGAGTCTGGTGTAGAAAGGGGAGTTGGATTTCAGGAGCGAAAGTGTCAGGAGCTACCCTCATTCAAATGCCAGCCAGCACTGTGTCAAATAAGGAAGCCAATGTGTCCTTAGTCTAGTTCAAGGTTTCACATACACTTAAATAGTTTCCCTCTGTACCTAGAAAATGCTCGAGCCCCCCAAAAGTATACTGTACATATCCTCAACACGGACCAACCACATGCCCTGTGGTCGTGGCATCCTCACTTCCCTATGATTCTGAGGGAAATTTATTTAATAAAATAGCAAACATGTATATAGTGTTCTGTCTGCATGTATGCCTGCAGACCAGAAGAGGGCGCCAGATCTCATTGCAGGTGGTTGTGAGCCACCGTGTGGTTGCTGGAAAATGAACTCAGGACCTTGGGAAGAACAGCCAGCACTCTTCACCTCTGGGCCATGCCTCCAGCCCCTCATTTGTTACTTATATATCAGAAATGTAATTTTTTGGTTCTGAACCAGACGATGGGCAATGACAACAATAAGAACTTTTAAGGGGAGGGAACTCCACTTCTTGGCAACATTTACCTTTTAAATACCTGAGACAGCAGTTCTAGAAGCCAAACCTGTATTTCTACCCACCGGCTTCTCCAGACTGCTCTCTGCACAAGATGACATGCTGCAGTGAGAGCCTGCAGTCGGCCTTAACCACGGGATGCAATGTTGGCATAAAAAGGTTCTTTTCTATTGAGAAGGATGGAATGACACAAGAAATCAAATCCTCCTGAGAAACAGAAGCGGCTTCCTGCTGTTCATCTTCTTCCTATAGACTCAATCCCAAACTGGTGTTAGTCAAACCCAAGGAAAAAAACAGGACTTCCAATCTTGGCTGAAGTAAATCACAGCCTGCCCTGGGGGAGGAGCTATCGAGACACCTCCCCACCCCACCCCCGAACTTCAGGGTCAATCCCCCATTCACATGGAGGCCTCAGCCTCCTGAATGCTGGGATTTAAGGCATATGGTACCACACCCTGCAGTTTCTCATATTTTAACCACAATGCCCAGGTGTAAAGTTTTGTTGTTGAAAAAAATATAGATTAAAAGCACTTTTGTTTTTTTGTTTGTTTGTTTGTTTATCTATCATGTATACAGTATATAGAAGAGGGTACCAAATGTCATCACAGATGGTTGTGAGCCACCATATGGTTCTGGGAATTGAACTCAGGACCTCCAGAAGAACAGTCAGTGCTCTTAACCTCTGAGCCATGTCTCCAGCCCCTAAAAGCACTTTTGTAAGTGTGTGTGTGTGTGTGTGTGTGTGTGTTAATAAAGTAGATAGCCTAGAACTAAATTACACATAATACAGATAACATATTTATAATCTGTAGGCAAGAGAAAGCACCCCAAAGACTACTACAAACTCAACCCTGCCCAGAGAAGGTGGATAACAGAATATGTTTCATGATCAAATTCGGGACTGGAGGGAAAAGCTCCACAACCTGTGCTAAGCTATTTAGCAGACAACAACACCTTGGCAGAATACTGAACAATGAATATACTAATTTTTAATAGCAAATAACAGCCTCTACAAATTGATCCAGTAGAATTTCGTATGTACTCTATATTATGTATCATTGTCTCAAAGATTAAAAACAAGCGGGGCATGCTTCCTGGCACATTCTACCACATCCACAGCTGAGCCAAAATTTCAATTACTATTATTACAAATGTATATTGACTATGCTATGATACCTCTCAAATTTGCATCCTGTCTCCTGTGCTCAGAACAGCACGTCAAATAACCCATCTATACCTCCACCCAACTCATTGCATCTAAAAGTTACACTCATATTGCCAAGTGACTTCATTATATTCCCAAATACTAAAACCAGCGAGCCTAAAGTCATCTGTCACCTCCACTAATATCCTAGCAGTCAACAGTTCCCTTTGTAACTTAACATCAAATCCCTCTTTGTAAGTAGCCATGCCCTACCCATCTCCACTGCACTATGAATTCAAGTGTATTCCCCACCTGATCTATAGCTTATCAGTTATCTCTCACTAGTCTAGCAGCTAGACTATACCTCCCTTATCAACTCCTCCCATAAATTGATTCACTATATTAAGTAAATAACTGGTTATATAAATTATATAAATTCATATTTATGAGAAAATAAACTACCACCATAAACAGAAATGAAATAAATCTTATATTTATATGAAATGGTATCCTGCTGTGATATTATGCTCTTGTACATTGTAAATATTTGTCCCTCCTGCTGGTTTAATAAAACATTGACTGGCCAAATGGCAGACAGGAAGTGTGGGCGGGGCTACCAGACTAAGAAAACTCTGGGAAGAGGAAGAGCAGAGCAGAGATGCCAGGCACACACAGAGGAAGTGGGATGAGAATGTTGCTCTGAGCAAAGGTACTAAGCCATGTGGCTAATCATGGGTTAGTTTAAGAGTAAGAGTTAGCAAGAAATATGTCTGAGCCATAAACCAAACAATATGTAATTAATATAAGACTCTATGTGATTATTTGGGGCTAAGTGGCTGCGGGGCTGTAGGTCCAGACCTTGGTCCTAGGCTGAGTCAGAAGCTTTTTACTACAGTATCCAAAATATGTTAAGTCAAGAAAAAGTAAATAAAACTATTCAATATTTAGCATAGGAGTTTTTAAAAGGTATGAAAAATATATACTTATGTGTCTACCTATCAGTGTATAAAATCACATTGGAAGGTCACACAAGAAATGAAAGTATGGTCACCTCAAGGCAAAGGAACTTGAAGAGACAAAGTCTGACACATAGCTATATACAGTAGCTTTTGAATATTAACTTATGTAACTGTTTTACCTACTGTCCTGATAGCCTTGTGTGTCAACTAGACACATCCTCTAGTCATCAGCAAGAAGCCTGGACTGAGGGTTTGCTTAGCCCAGACTGGGCTGTGGCAGGCCTGGGGCAGACTGTTTTGATTGTTCGTTGATGTTGAAGTACCCAGCCCACTGTGGGTAGCAGTACCCCTAGGAATTTAGTCCTGGGCCATATAAGAAAGCTCTCTATGCGTGCCCCTGTGAGTGAACCAGCAAAGCAACATTCTTCCATGGTTTCCGCCTTCCCACGGTCCTGCCGGGGTTCCTGCTCTGGCTTACTTCAGTGATGAATGATCACCTAGAAGTTTAAGCTGAAATGAACACTTTCCTCCCCCAAGGTACTTTTGGTTAGCATTTTATCATAGCAACAGAATGAAATTAGAACACCTAGTCAAAAGCAAAAGCAAAGAAAGACATATTGTTGTCAACTAACTTGAGCTAACTTTGCCCGTGTGTCCAATCTGGAATTAAGCTTGCCTGCCCGCCCATCCCCAGCCCTTTCTTAACTTTCAAGGTCTGAGGTTTTTCCCTGCTTAGCCTTTGCACAGGCTCGTCCTTCTGACCCAGAAAACAGCACTGTTCAAGCCACATCCTAGCTCCCTCCTACCACCCTCAAGTTCCATGTAAAGAGATCATCTGTATTTCTTAGGACCTAATATTTGTTTTGGAACTGTGTGTGTGTGTATGTGTGTATGTGTGTGTGTGTGTGTGTGTGTGTGTGTGAAGATGCACATGACTGCAGTGTCCAAGGAGGCCAGATGATGTCAGATCTCCTGAAGCTGGAATCATAGGAGGTTGTGAGCCACCTGATGTGAGCGCAGGAAACAAACCTGGTCGTCTACTAGGACAATACACTTGTAACCGCTGAGCCATCTCTCCAGACCCTGTCAGTGGTACTAGCTGAACTTCAGAAGGGCTTCCCTGACTCCAAGAGTAACTCAAGGGCCACCTAACACATTGTCATTACATCCCCTGTAGATATTCATGAAACTTAAGGCAGAAACTACTAGTCTGTGCTTTCCTGTGCAGCTAGACTCTCAACCCCATGAGGGGAGGAGCTCAGCCTGTGTAACATGGCACCAAAGAGAACAGAAAACTGCCCTCAGTGACTGCAATGTGCATTTGTGGGGAAAGACGAGGGTAATGTCTCATGATCTGGAGAAGTAGACAGGAGCTGGCCCAGGGTCTGGCAGGCTGCCAGCATCCAGACATCAGCTGAATGAGTGCATGCACAGGGAGACCTGGGCTTGGAGCCAGCTTCGACACCTACGACAGGGTCACCTCAGACAGATCAGTTAACCTTCTTACAACTCCTCATTAAATGGAAACAGTCACACCTGCCTCTTGGAGTTCTACAAAGAGCTAAACAAAGCACCCAAGAATCAAATAGATTGTCGGTACCCAGGAGACGCCAAGGAATGGCCATGGTACCTACACCAATAAGTTTGTATCCCTTCCAATTTAAAAGTGTTCTGCCGGGGCTGGAGAGATGGCTCAGAGGTTAAGAGCACTGACTGTTCTTCCAGAGGTCCTGAGTTCAATTCCCAGCAAAACCACATGGTGGCTCACAACCATCTATGATGAGGTCTAGCGCCCTCTTCTGTAAAACTGTATGCATAATAAATAAATAAATCAAAAAAAAAAAGTGTTCTGCCATGAAAAGCAGAATACCTTTTGTTTAACACAAAAGAGTTGACACATCTTCATTACCAAAAAGTAATAAAGAATGACTATCCGGACAAGAACAGAGCACAAAGGTGCTGAAAGGAAGTGGGGGGTGGACAGCCCTGCACTCTGCTCAATAAGGAGGCAGGGCTCATGCATAATACAGAATGGACAGATGCTGTAGCTGGTACAAGAGATCAGATGACCAGAGAGATAGGCTTTTCATAAAAGCCATCGGAGAGGTGAAGGCTAGCCTTCAGTACCAGAAGGCAGGGAGTCTACGAAAGGCTGAGCTACACTTCATCAGAAAACAGACATCTACAGAAATGTCTGATGGGCTGGGACAGATCCGCTCACCTACCCTGCACAGAAGATGAAAAGCACATCACCCTGTCAGGCAGACCACTCCACTCTTCAACAACTGGGGGGCTATAAGGAAATGTGTGCTTCTTCTCTGTGTCCCCTGGTCCTGTCTCTATCATAGATGAAATCTAGTATTTTGTTCATATAACACACTTTCAAAAATCTGGGTTAATCCTAGTCTATACTCTCAACATAATTACCAACATGCCTTTATCCAAGACTCCTGAAGGGTCTTGGTCCAGGTGGTAAAATATATGATCATTGCCAGGCAGGAGCGATCGATGCCTTTAAACCCAGCACTCAGGAAGCAGAGGCAGGCAAATCTCTGAGTTCAAGGCCAGTCAGAGTGAGTTCCAGAACAACCAAGGCGCTATGATTATATATATAGATATAATCATCTAGTTACAAGACACCTTCACCTCCCTTAAAACAGTGCTTCATTTCATAAAACAAATATCAGCCCCACCTCCTGCTACATATTTTTCAGCCTCACACCAACCCTCTAAGTCCTTGCTCTAAATGAGTTTCAAACAACTGGTGTTTCTCACCTGAAAGCAATCTTCCAGGTTTGGGGTCACACCAAGAGACGCAGGATTTATTTCTCTGGTCATAGAAGATCACCTTCACAGAAACCATGTCACATCGTCTACCCAGGTAGCGTCTGAGTTATGGTACAAACTTTTCAATCTATTCCTTGTACTTCCGCGAGGTATTCAGGTACTTAGACAATTATGCCTGCCACTAATACACCTGACAAAAATGCTTAAACGTTCAAACTTTGTGAACTCTGCCTACTGCAGGAAATTATTTTGAAACATGCTATTTGATTGAAGATGACATCTGTATGCCTATACACAATATCTGAAAGTAACTGAGAGAAGACAGGAATAGACTAATTTATTCACTAATTCATTCAATAAATACAACTTCTCAAATGTCCTTGATACTGGATTGTTATTTTCCAATTTTTAATTATTGTGTATGTGTATGATATGAGTGTGAGCACACACATGCTGTGGCACACAGAAGTCAGCTCTTCTGCCTTGCTGAGGTGGGTTTCTTGTTTCTCCTATAAGAGTGCTGGGATTGTAGATGCCCGCCCCCCACCCCCCCACCCCGCATCTTTCCACATGGTTGTAGGGATACAATAAACTCAGCCTTGGACCCACTTTTACCCTCTGAGCTTTTGGACATCACTGGATTTTGGTTATAAAATTCAAAAATTGTAACTGTACAGTACAAGACAAGGAAAGAACTTCCACGGGCAATCAAAACACACACCATCCAGAAAAGAGCAGAGGAACATGGCGCACCTCTAGATGTGGTACATGACCAAAAATCAAACCATAAGGTGGCATCAGACAAACTCAAATTGAGGAAGATGCTAATTCAGCTTGTCAGAGTCATCAGCCAGCATCATGAAAGACAGAAACAGGTGATGTGTGCACAGTGAAGGAAACAAAACCCAACTAAAAGAAAAAAGGAGAAGACGGCGGTTTGTCTTAAAGCCACAGAACAGGGTGGGCTGCTGTAGTAAGAAGTTTCTTGCCCGGCCTACCCCCAAGAGCTGAACCCACAGTCCCAAATAGTTACACAAAGTCTTATATTAATTACATGCTGTTTGGCCTCTGGCTCGGGCATATTGCTAACTCTTAAACTAACCCATGATTAGCCACGTGGCTTAGTACCTTTTCTCAGAGCAGCATTTTCATCTTCTTTCCTGTGTCTGCCTGCCATCTCTGCTCTGCTCTTCCTCTTCCCAGAGTTTTCTTAGTCTGGTAGCCCTGCCCACACTTCCTGTCTACCTTCTGGACAATCAGCATTTTATTAAACTGGTAGGCGGGACAAAGATTTACAAAGTATAAGAGCGTAGTCCCACAGCAGACTGCAGATGGGGAGAGCAGAAAGCCAGAAAGCCTAAGGGCGCTTTCCATAGACACTGCAAATGCTGCAATGGCTACACAAATGTGGTACAGCATTCTGAGGAGATCCCATCGTGAAGTGACTACGGCCAGTGAATACCTACAGAAGCCACACTGTAAGCTGGATCATGACACAGCCATCACTAGCAGACACACCATATACACATATCCATGCAATCTTGTACCTGATGTAAATGCAACTGAGGAGTAGAGGAGATGGCTTATAAAGTACCTAAGAAAGAGAGGGGGGATGCCGGGGGTGGGGGGGAACGGGGGACGGACACAGACCATGCCAGGCCACATGTTTATAATCCCAGTTCTTGGGAGACAGAAGTAGGCAGCTATCTGAAGATCACTGGCCAGTCACCCCAGCTTAATCGGGGAGCCCCAGGTCCCAGAGGAAGACCTCCTTAAAAAGCAAGCTGTGTGACTCCTGAGGAACAACACCTAAGGCTGATTTGGGCCAGGTAAATCTGGACTCTAGGCAAAGGAAATCACAGGGAACCCCCATTCTAAGAGCCAGGCAGTGCTGACCTTGTCTCTGCAGGAGAGGCAGAGGACTGCCTCACCTTGGTGAGGTGCCTGCTCTCACCCTGGACCAGCCCTGGGAAGGCCATCATTTTTATCTCCCAGGAAGGAGAATCAGCATGTCTATGCTGTGCCCTCAGGGATATGGACCAGCACTACTCCTTCCTATTCTAAACAAAGACCGTGAGAAGAAGAGTGAATTCTCCTGGAACACTGACGATAAATAAAACATCTACAAACAAAAACTGGCATTCTTTACTATTTTGAAATAAATTCTAAGAATTCCTAAAATACCACACTAAGTTTGAACATTTTTAATGGGCTTGATGCTGTATGAAGAAGGGATAAAGCACTGAATATACACCAGATATACAAGATTTTACACAGAGTACAAAATATACAACAGTCAATATTCACAGCTGAAAGTAAAATATGCCTTTTAAAAAGTGCAATAAAGGGGCTGAGAGGCAGACAGCTCGTTGGTTAAGAGCTCTTCCAGAAAAACCTACGTTCAATTCCCAGCAGCTTACAGCCACCTGAATCTCCAGTTCCAGGGAATCCCCAAAATGTCTCTGGCCTCTGCCAGCACCAGACACACATGTGGTACACAGAAATACAGGCAGTCAAAACATCCATTCACATAAAATAATAAATGAAGCTTTTTTTGAGGCACAGTAAAATTAACTTTTTTCATATTGAACAAGTAAATCATCCTTAAAATTAAAATGAGTGAAACAGAAAAAACAAAAACAAAATCTCAAGTTACCATTAATTAAGTTTTCAGAAAGTGAAAGTCTACATAAAGACTGGGTGTGGGTGGCGGCAGTGGCAGAGGAAGACAGATGTCTGTGAGTTCAAAGCCAGCCTGGTCTACAGAGCAAATCCCAGGGCAGCCAGGCTATACAGAGAAACCCTGACTCAAAAGCAGAAAGAAGAAATAAATACAGGCCAAAATAAAATATTATTGACTCTGGGAGGAAAAGTCTTTAAAAGTTATTATTACCAAAATATTCAAGAGATGACAGTTACTTTAAGAAAAGATAGCAGAAATACCTGAACCATCAGGTAACGTAATAAGGGGGGTGGGGGAGCCAGAGATGTGCTTAAATGAGAACAGGAAAACTGACCAGGCAGAAAAGGAGCAAGAATAATCCCCCAACCCTAAGCAAGTTCAAGACTAAACACACTCTGAACACCTCACTGCAAGAAACACACAACTCTAAGAAGCCAAAGTTCTTCCAGAACAAGATAAGGATGAAAAAACCCAAATTATAAAATCACAACCACAAACTGATGAACAGAGTACGGAGGTGGGTGGGGTTAGACCCATCTCTGAAACATCTATTACCAATGGTGCCTGGGGGCTTAGCCTTAGATATTATGTATCTAATAAAGTTTGCCTGAAGATCAGGACAGAGCCAGCCACAGTTAGTTCTAAAGGTCAGGCAGGGCGTGGTGACACACACCTTAAATCCTAGCGCTCAGGAAGCAGAGCAGAGATCTGTCTGGATCTCTGAGAGTTCAAAGCCACACTGAGCTATAAGAAAGAGATTGATCCAATCCAGGAAAGAAACAGAGCCAAGCAGTGGTGGCACACACCTTTAATCCCAGCACTTGGGATCCCAGTACTTGAGAAGCACAAATGCCTTTAATCCTAGCACTAGGAAAGTTGACACAGGAAGTGATGCGGCTGAGCAGAGGGCGGAAAGAGGAGTTTGCTCCCCTCCCCCTGGTCTTTTGGGAAAGACCTACCTATTCGGTCTGAGACAGACCTTCCCCTTTCCACTAGGGCCTTGGTCAGGTGAGAAGTGGCTGTGGCTTGGTCCGGTCTCTCTGATCTTTTAGTATTTGCCCCAGTATCTGGCTCGGGGGTTTTTATTATGAGATCAGGTAGGATTCATGCAACATTAGCCTGGTGGTAAAGCACTTGTCTAACAAGGGCAAGCCCTGCACTTGGTCCTCAGCATAACAGCGGCACTAGAATCAACAGAATCTGGCCATATACATTTCTAAAGAGCCAAATGAGCTTCCGATCCAAATTCAAAATTAGAAAATCTATGATTAGTAAAAATTTATCATCTTGAAGCTTTGAATCACATTCTCTACATAAGGAAAAGCATGCAGAAATAGTCAAAATACATGCTTAATATTTATTTTAAAATAAAGACAAAAGAACATCTGTGTCTACAATACCAAGACTTAGGTAATGATATTCTGCCATTTACCTTTAGGTTTGGAAATGTGAAGAACTATAGAGACCTTCTGGACAAAGCACTTTCTGCATGTCCCTTCCCAATCAATCAATCAATCAATCAATCAATCAATCAAAAGATAAAGTTGTCTAAAGATATCTATAGATGAAAACCTTCACGGTGCAATACCTTATTTTACTACTATTTTAGGGGGAAGTTAACTCCTCCCAGACTCCCCCTCAGGTCTGAATGGTACTTAGGTACAATTTAAAGAGGTTTCCCTTGGTGAAGTGTTAGCCTGGGTTCTAACTAGAACTGGGCAAGGCAGCCCATGGCCTGTGTTTCCTCCACTATGCAGAAGGCACGTAAGCTACCTTCCCGAAGCACAGGAAGTAGCAATTACTTAGTCTCTCCTGCAAACCCCTGCAACAACAGCGGCAAAAAGTAAGTACAAGCCGTGTCCATGGCACCAACCAGGCTTTCACAGACACTTGACATGCTGCTCACGGTCTCTAAGTGCTGCTCCCAAATGTGCTCAGCCTTCAGCCCAGTAGGTTCTTTAAAAAGAGGCAGATATAGGCGGGTCAGAGTAACAAGAGGGGTGGAGGGTAAAGGAGAAAGCTAAAGGAGGGTAAAGGGTAAAGATCAACTCCCGCCCAAAGTCAGTTTCCAGCAGCCTGGCCTCAGGGATCCTGGAGTTGGAGGAAAAACAGAGCCTGGCTCGGCTTCCTTCCTGAACAGAGGTGATCTATTCAATGCCTATCTTCCAAGCCATCAGTCGTGTTTTCCTTTGGTCATCTCTTCCAATATGGTTGCCACGCCCTCCCTCAGCCAGCTCTGAGGCGCATGCGTGGGGTAGGGGGTGGCGGGGTGGGGGGCGTCGGGTCTCTGATTCCTTGAGTTGTCTGTAAGAATCTGTAACCCTTCCTCCCTGTCTTCTTTAGGCTGATCCTCTTTTCCAGCGGTGCCCAGATGGTCCTGTCCATCAGTGTGATGGGCTTATCCAGCTCACCACAGCAGAACTGCCAGCTTACCTCACCCTTCCCACGGTTTCCAGGTCTCTCTCAACAATCCTAACTACCAACTTGCAAGCCACCTCTTCTGGGCAGAGCTCAGCTTTTTGGAACTCAGCTTCCTGAAGCTCATCCCGCATCTTTTAGAGCCAGGTTTTCAATGACCTTTGCACCTGTATCACCAGCAGCGGAAGCTCCATCCAGCTTTCCAGGACAGGGGCAAGCGGCCCCAGAACAGAGTCCAGCTCCTCTTTAACTAGCTGGATCCTACGGTTCAAGGGGGCCATCTCAGCCTCAGCCTGTTTCCAGGCTGCTTTTTCTCCCGTCTTCACACCGGAGGGGTCCCACCCACACCCTTCTGCCCTAAAGTTTGGGGTCCTGAATTAACAGCTGGATGGTGGCCACCCCACCCTGGGTACCCACCCAGATGCTTCCTGACCTCAAGTTTCTGCCTCCTCTGTTTCTCAATAACGGCTTTTAATAAGTGGCGGGAAAGTTCAACCTCATTCATTTTTCATAAAAAATGAAAAATGCTATTTCACTGTAGTATTAGTTGTGTTCTCATATCCATTACAAACATCAACTCTTTCCAAACATGATGTTGAGCAAGAGTGTGGGAAACAAGCTCTAATTCAGGGTTTCTAAGATTACAATTGATACGAGCTCCATGGATAGGAAACCACAGGCAAGAAATGTATCAAATTTAAAATGCACATATCTTTTCACAGCCTTTCTGAGTCTAGAAACGGATCTGCAGGTCAGAGACACATAGTCAACAGTATCAACAGAACACTCTTTAGAACAGAAAAATGGGGGGCGGGACTGGAGGTATGGATTCAATCTATTATTTTTGAAAGGATAACAGCTGTACAGGTAACATGAGTCAAATGGATAAAGGTATGCTGCTGTGACTTAGATCTGGCTCCAGTGTGTCTCCCCAGGGTTCGCTCTGTAGCCTTGGTCTCCAGTGTGGTTTTGCTTTGGAGTACAGGGAATGTTAAAAGGTCCTTAGGTCAGGGGGATGCTGCCTAGCACCTGCCCAGCATGTGTAAAGCCCTGAGTTTAATCCCTAGTACTACTAAATAAATAAACACAAAAGGGAAGAATACATGTTCATAAATGAGAATTTTTTTAAAGTTCCGTACACTCATAAAATGAGAGCACTGTGGGCAAGCATATATACAAAGGAATCATATAATCTCTAAGACCTATCAGGAGAAAAGTCACTGTAAAATAATGCTATAGTTGTGTTTGAAAAAAAAATCTTTTACAGCTAAGTTGCATCTAGAAGCATGCACATATAAATATAATCTGTATATGCAGACATTTCCTCTGAAAGAAGAGAAAGCCACACAAGAAGAGGGTGGCTCCTCTGGGAAAAGAGATGGGTTCCAGGAACAATGGAGGACTTCTTTTGATGAAATATACTTATTATTACAATTCTTATTACTTTAATAAAATATCTGAGCCTGAGAGACTTTATAAAGAAAAGTAGGGTCCTGGAAGTTCAAGGCCATTATCATCAGCTAGGCCCTGGGGAGGACCTCATGGGAACAACAATCACAATGGCAGGAGCCTGGGCAAGAGGAAGGGCCAGACAGGAACCAATGCAAAGACACGGCTTGAGCACCAGCTTCTGCTACCACTCCATCTGGCAACAACTTCCTTCAAATGGCCGCATGACCCTGACCTGAGGATCTCTCAGGACTCAAACCTTTGAACAGCCCATTGCAGTCACACTGGAGACCAAGGCTACAGCAATGAACCCTGGGGAGACACCAAAACCAGGGCCAAGTCACAGAAGCATACCTTTATTCATTCAAACTGTGTAACTCGTACAGTTATTAGCCTTTCAAAAGTAATTAAGTTTAAACTCATTTAAAGGAAAGAGAGTGGCTATTACAGCCTGTCCTCCATACAATAATAGAGCATCTTCCATTCCGGGGTGAAGCGGGAAAAGGAGCATTTAGCTGTGCCATTCCAAGGTAAGAGAACTTGGGAGCGCAGCAAGTCAGCAGAAATAACAAAGCTACGGATTCTTCTTTAATGAAATTAGGAGTCTAACCCTAGAGCAACTGAACATCTCCACCTCAAGACAGTGTGCTACAAATTGCGTGAGATAAGGCAGGAAGGGGCCTCAGTCAGTCAAGGGCTAACCACACAAGAAAGAGGGGCTGCATGTGAGTCCCCAGTACCCACATAAAAATTTGGTTGCAGTAATAGGTGCCCATCTGTCCGTAGCCTCGGCACTGCAGAGAAAAGAGCATCTCTGGGGATCGCTGGCTGGCCAGCCTAACCAAATCAGAACCAGTGAGTGACTCCTGGTCCCATGAGACCCTGTCTCCAAAAGTGAGGTGGGGAGCCAGTGAAGCAGCCAACTGAAGTCTACTGTGGAACACACAGACAGACACATACATACACACACACACACACACACACACACACACACATACACACAAATGCATGCACGCACACACAAATAAAATAAAAATATTAATTTAAAAAAATTATATAAAAATGTATGTGAAAGTTTAAAGAATGCATGGTTCATAGATAATATTAAGGATAAATTGCTCACATTTCTATGAACTAAAAACTATTGCAACCGTTAGATAACATAAGTTATACTTGTAATGTGTACCAACTCCCAGTTGCCTGGCCCTTCTGTGACAGTGCTAGAAAAACACATAGAAATATCCCATTCCCACTTTCCCTTATGTTATAACTTCCCAGCAGACAGAAAACATACATATACCGTCTTTAACCCAAACAAGACTGTTTTCCCATTGACAGGAATAATGCTAGCCTGGGAACTTGCTGATGAAGCCAGACTTACTGACCAATGGGGCAGAAAAAACAGGTGCTCAGAAAAAGTCTCCAAGGAGGCAAATGATTGACTTGGGTACCGAAGCCACACAGTGGGATGTACTGGCTAGAGGTGGGTCAGGTTATTGGGAAAAGTCATTTCTCAAAAAGGCTTCACTGAAATGGTTTGGTTCTAAAATGGCCTCCAATGTGTTTGAACTCTTGGTCCCTGGGATGCTATCTAAGACTTCGCTTTGGTAAAAGCTACAGAGGTGGGCCTTTGAAGGCTAGAGTTCGCCTCTGGTTCCCTCTAGCTCGCTCTCTCTCTCTCTCATTCTCTCTCTCTCTCTCTCTCTGCTTTCCATTTGGGAGCCGTGTAAAAACACGCACACACAAAACCAAGGATTCGGTCATCTTTTGCCCATTATAAAGAACTATGACCCTGAAAATCATCAGCCAAAATAACCCCCTCCTTCTATAGGCTGCTTCCATAGGCTGCTTCCATACACTTTTTAAAGAGCAGGACTTATTTTGCCTTTGTGGGCCATACTTTCTCTGCCTCTCTTCAGCTCTGCCATCAGGGTAGGAAGATAGGCAGGCTGTGAATGGGTAAACAGGCTTTGTTACAGTAAGACTTTACTTTGTATGAACACTAAGATTTATGCTTTAGAGCATTTTCAAATCATTGGGGGAAAAGAAGCAAGGTATTTTCAGTTTAGATGATCTTCAACTGCAGAAAGCTTTTTAACTTGGACTAATGTTTAACTAAATCAGGTAACCAAGTGGTTCTGTTTTAACCCAGCAAAACTAAAAGACACAGAAACTGAAGACCTCTCCACTGACAGTTCTCACCCACACACAGCATTGTGCCTCTACATTAGGGCAACAGTCATCACAAAATTAACACATCAACGACCTTATAACATCCTCCTGCACTGTCACTTTCTAACCTTGATTTGAGACCTGTGAGGCATCTTAAGACAGAGCACCCTCCTGCCACATGCGGTCCTAGGTCAAACTCCAACGCTGCAAAAAGCAAATGTTAATGTATTTCATCTGTTCAAGTCTATCTTGCACCTGAAGAACTCAGACATTTTTTACACACAGTAAAGTTAAATAATATAAAATATTTTTGCATTCAGTTGAAAATCTGAAAAATTTGAACTTTTTCTTTCTTGTAAAGGCAGAGTTTGATTAATTTATGCATAGAATAATTTCAAGTGACCTCCAAAACTGTTATATAAACTTCCCATAATCTGCTTCTATTTCCTCCCAGAAGAGCCATGAGTAAAGAGTCCTTGTTCAAAATGACTAGTTTACAATGTCAGAAGGGATGGTTTTATGCATTTGTTTTAACCCAAATGAAACCACAGTAGAGATCTTCGTATCTCAGAATTAAGTATGTTTTTCATTATCAACTCATAACATGTCATTCTTCATGCCATGACTTCAAGTTTTTTAATAAAATATATAAATAGACATCCTTTCAGGTAGCTAACCCTAAATTTGTTAAGATAACTGGCTTTCCAAATTAATTCCTCACTGTCTTAAGGCCAGACAAGAAAAACCAATTTTCCTGGTTCTTTTTTTTTTCTTTTTTTTAATTCCCAAATACTGGTTATCTTAGAATGATTTAATCACGAAGTATCTAAACTTTCTTTCTTGTAAAAATGATGTTTCTTCCTATAGCTGGAGCATCACTTCTGGCACTGAATGAAGCCAGATGTTTCCATTTCCATCAAAGTCATCTTTCTTTTAAAAGCCCGTCAACAAACATCAATGGATGCATTGCTTAATTGTCAATTGAGCATAATCCAGAGCCTTTAGAATTGACAACTAAGATTGTGTTTATAGTTTAAAAACTACCATTTTGGCAAGGCGTGATGGCACACATCTTTAGTCCCCAGCACTTGGGAGGCAAAGGTAGACAGATCTCTATGAGTTTGAGGCTAGCCTGGTCTACAAACTGAGTTCCAGAACAGCCAGGGCTACTCAGAGAAAATGTGTCTCAAAAAATACAAAAACAAGGGGGGGAGGGGTAAAAAACTACCATCTTATTAAGATATGCAAAGTGTAATTATTTAACCTTAAAAATATGACTTTTTTTAAAATCACTGGGACACCCATGGGCAAAGTCTACAGTTCCACTGAGCAGAGCATGTAAGAGCAAAGCTCCTCCTGAAGACACTCACCTGACCCTTCCAGAATCCCTCACAAATTCTATCAGACTATCACCTCAGGGTTTCCTCTCAGGTAAAGGAAAGCAGGGAGAGGTCAAAACGCTCCACTTCCGGGAGCACTGGACCATAGAAGGGAGACATAATTACATTAACACTGTAAATCCTATATCACATCGGGCACTCCTCACTGTGAACCTGACCTCCAGACCTCCAGGGTCTAGTCTAATTCCCAGAGGCTTCTGAAGAGGGAACACACAAACACCTAGCCATGTTCAAAGGCAGGGCTCAGAGCAAGGCTCTAGTCAACCAAATGGGCCAATCTGGGTTCTTCACTACCACAACTAATTTACATAAACACTAATTACGTAGACAAGAAAATATAATCCAAAAATCATACAGCACAATCAAATAACAAGTGTGAGCAGTCATCAGAAAGGGATCTGTCAAATTTGGACCAGACAGGGAAACCACTGAAAACCCCAGTGGGAAAAGAGAGGAAAGGAGAGAGTATTGTATGAGAGAGAAAGAAAAAAGACTGTTTAATAAGTCAAGAATTTTCAGGAAGTCTCGGTCTTTCCAGCAACCCACTGCAAAGGCTTCTGTCAGATCACAACGGCAAAACCAGTCAGACAAGTGGTTAAAACACTCAACGCTAGGCTACTAGGCCACAACCCAGCAAAGCCTTGCCTCATTTGAATAGTATTTTAGGAATGTTCTGTCAATACGTCCCGTGATTATTCACCTCTATACTGCATTCTTCCTTCACCATAATTATGGTCAGATAACAGTTTATGTCACAGGTAGGCCACTCAATACTGAAGAATGACTTCTTAAAAATCTGTTAAAATTCACCTATGTGTCTACAACTCCTTTTGAAAGGGAAGGTTAACTTTTCCAACTGTTGCTCATAGCAACACAGGAACAAAAGATTTTTTGCATGCATAATCTAAGCGTTTAATTAGAGTTCACAAACTTGGCTCCCTGAAGAAGTAAACAGTAGAGGCATTAGGAATGCTAGATGTCCGGATGAAAGCAGATATCAACTACCACACACCAAAGAAGTACAGTTTGGAACAGGAAAGGGGGCATGCACAAATTAAGTGCTTTCTCTTTAACCATGTTTCTAGATGGATCTTTCCAGGTGAGGCTCAAAGGCTAAGTAAATCAAGCAAAACCACCCACCACCCACCCTTCGTTGCCCTTCGCTGTGAATCCGAGTCTAAGATGTTAAAGCATACTATAATATGGCTAAGATTAACAATATACTGAATTACCTCGTCCCACCTCACCTGAGACTTAGGACAAATTACAAGTGTCAGGGGGCTGTAATTCACACATCTGGAGTGGGACCCATGCACACTCACACGGCAGATCAGATCAGCTTTGGAATTGGTGAAAAGAGCTGCCCAGGAAAGGAAGAACCCGGAAGCAAGCAGTTCTGGCTTTATCAGAAAAGGTGTGCTTCATCACAGACAGTTGAGTGAGGGCACGGACTGGAGTGTGCAGGTGTCCGGAGGAGGCTACCTTCCAAGGGCAGAGCCGTTTTAGACCAGATGCCAGGGATAAAGAGGATTTACACCCTGTCAGATCTCAGCCTCCGAAAGAAGCTAAAACAATGGGATAAGGCAGAAGAAACAGAATCAAATTGGGCTGAATCTGCACAACTTATACTCTCGGGGCACCTTGCTACATGTCCTGAGGGGCGTAAATAAATAAATAGATAACGCTGGGGTGATGTGACTAAGGCACCTACTCACTCACTGGGCAGCTGGAGAACGAGCTCCGGGAAAGCAGGAGTTGAGCTGTAAGTAGCAAGCAGTGCACACGTTCCTGAGCCAGGATCAAGTCCAACCATTAAGGTCCTGCCGGGTAACGTGTAGCTGAGATCGAAGGGCATCTCAGACGGCGAAATTTAGACTAAGTCCTCAAAAGTTGCTATGACTCCCAAGTCCCAGACTGGAGGGCAAAGGCCTTGTAGACATGTGGCTAAAACACGGCCTTAAAGTCCAACCCAAGCCTAGCTCTTCCACCCACCCCTTCAAGGCTGTGTGCTCAAAACAAGACACCTAACCTCGAAAGCTCCGGCTCCTAAACTAGGGGGATACTAACTTGTTCTATATATCTATCTATCTATCTATCTATCTATCTATCTATCTATCTATCCATCCACCCATCCATCCATCTATCCATCTATTTATGGTTTCGGAAACCCAATTTCTCTGTGTGGCGGTCCTGGCTGTCCTAGAACTCACTCTGTAGACCAGGCTGGCACCGACCTCATAGACATCTCCCTGTCTCTGCCTCCCCAGTGCTGGGATTAAAGGCATGCACCATCACTGCCTAACCTTAACTCCCTTTTATAGTAAAAAAATATTCAAAACTGGCTAACTTTATTAAAAAAGAAGGTCTTGAGGTTCAAGGTCAAAGGCAACTTCTTCTCAGCTCTGGTGAAGACCTTGTGGTGGATGGCATCATAGTGCAGGAGTGTGGCCAAGCTGCTTTTCTCTTAAGAGAACTTAGATTCCTTCCGGCAAACAACCCCAAAGACCTAAGACATCCCCTGAATCTATGAAGGACAAATTCAAACCTTATTCACACCACAGAAGAGGGAGATAATGGGCATATCAAAGGCTTCATTTGTCCAATAAACTAAGAGCTTGCTTGCAGGTGGACACTAAATACAACAGTGAACACGACACAATGCCTGCCCTCACATAGCTTGAGAAAGCACATGAAAAGCCAATAAATGGTATTTACCAACTTCACTGTCATCATTATCGTCTTTAGCTCAGCAGTTGTCAGTGAGTATAAGATATATGCTCTAGTAGGGAGAAAACTAAGCCTTGGCTAGAACAGTTTCAAAGTAGGAAAACACACTAGCGTATGCCTCAAGACTCAACAGCTTTAATGCTATGTATACCCCGTTTAGTGTCTCCAGATTCCACGTCCACATGTCTAGTCGATGCCATTTTTGAACACCTTAGACCCAGACAACTGAAAAAAGAACTCTCATTTCTAGTGCAGTCAGGGACAGCCAACCATACCCCTCTTGGTCTTTGCCCAACAGTAATTCAGGAGAGCTTTGGTCTTCCTGGTTCTTGGGCTCAAGCACCTAAGTCATTAACCTGTCTTTTTCTTTTTAACCTGGAAAAAAAAAAAAAAAAAAAAAACAACTTCACTGTTTCCCACTGTGAAAGCCATCTTTTTAATTCAGATCCAATAGTTCCTCACCAAAGTAGCATCTATGACCCTCTCTCCTGAGAGGACTGGTCTCTTTTAATTATTTGTATTTATTTTGTGTATTGTGTGTGTATGTGTGTGTGCACGCACACTGGCATGCACACACCATGACTCACATGTGGTGGTCAGTCAGAGAGTGGCTTTCAGGGGTGGGTTCCAGTCTTCCGCCTTCTGCGGCATGAGGTAATTCTCCTATCTCTGGCTCCCATCTCACAGCAGGGGGCTGGGATGAGAAATGCCGATGCATGGGCTCTGGGTCATTAGGATTTGACCTCTGACACCATCTTTACATAAAAACACTGAAGTCTCATCACACCTCTGTTCAATTTCTTCCCCTACTGGGGATTGAACCTGAGGCCTTGCATGAGCCAGGCAAGAGCTCTATCACTAACCTACCAGTCGCCCAGGCTGGCTTCAAACTCACAACCCTGACCCTGCCTCCCAAGAGGTGGGATTACACATTCTCCATGCACAACTAAAAATCTTTTAAAGACTCCTAAAAATCTTAAAGTGTGACATTCCACCTTGCAAGGCAGAAAAAGTCAGATCCCTTCTTCCTTACTCACAGTCCCACAGTCCAACTCAAGGCCGTTCAGTTCCACCTCTTAAATACATTAATGATACATCTCTTTGAGAGAAGGAGGCCCAACAGGACCTTCTAAACTGAAGGAAATGTTGTCTGCACATAGGGCTACTGCACACTTAGACTGTGGCTACTGAAGCTCCAACATCAAATGTTCCATTTGATTAGCTCATATGTACATAGCCACACACTCCTAGAGGCTATCATGCCCTAAAGCCTGGGTCTGGGAGTTCTGTGGTCTTTCCTTGGACCTGAGCCACTTAGTCTCCACCAAAATCTCCAAGGGGATGGAAGATCTTAATTAAATGTAGACTCTTAAAAACAAACCTCCCAACTTCAAGCACCTTCTAATGACACCACTGTCACCTCACCATTGCCAAGGCCATCATAATTTCTTTGCCCTCCCCAAACTAGAATAGAAAAACTCATAAAAGTCAGACCTTACTCATTTTCTCCAATGCAGTGTCCTTATGATCTATGTGCCTGCATAGTGGCTTCGGTACGTGTTTGATGAATGCTTGAATGTGTGAGTGAATGGCTATGGGATCCTGTCAGGTAAACTAACCAGGAACTAACCAGGGTGCATCTTGGAAAAGGCCCTTGAAATACTTAGATTTCATTTTTATGGGTAGAGAACTCTGCAGTCCGGTGTCTAGTGGGTCCAGGTAACCGAAGGAGGAGCAAAAAGGACCTTACACATACAAAGCAGTCTCTGTCCACAAAGGACGGATGGGTTTTATGAGATCACTAGTGATGCAGACATACAGGTGTGCTCCTCACATGAGACATTAGGAGCCCGTCAAGAACGATTCATCTCCGCACATCCTCGGCGTACCGTTAAAGGGAAGACAGGACCAAGTCACACCCACACTGGCTCTGGTATCTACAGCAAACCAGGATGCTAAGCATTCTGCCAAGTCAATCCCAGTTCATGCTTTTTGTCCTAAAAGATATGTCATAAATCCCACTACTCAGCAGAGATGAGGGGAGGCAAGGAGGAAAGAAAACTATAAGAAGTGTTTCAACCAAATTCGAATTCCCTGATAATCAGGACAAAGAAAAACATGTGGTGTGGGACAAGATGACTGATCATCCAAAACCTCAGCTTGGCCACAGAACCATTCTCACAGTTTCACGGAAGAAATAAATAGAACTCTTCTCTCTACTGGATACACATGCAAAGGGAACCCATGGACTAAAGTTTTACATTAAATGAAACTGCGTCCTTCAAATCTTCTGCAGTAAAAGTTGCCTGTCATGTTTTAAATTTTATTGAGGATCACTGCCACTTAATAAAATAGCCTTCTCATATAACAGAGAAACATCAGTAAAATAGGGGGGGAAACCCACATTCCATGATCTATTAGTTAGGCAGACTTTCAATCAGGAATTTATAGCATGAGCCTCTAGCTCAATGCTGCAGCCGATATTCACATTCAGAACTGTTAATAAACAACAGGGACCCGGGCATTCAAACGAAAGTCCTACACACACAGAAGCGCGAAGAGCATATATCTGTATCTCCTCATGGTCTATGGAGTAAAGAACCAGTCCCCAAAACCTAATTATGCCAACCTATAACAGCCCAGGTAGTTCCATTTATTTCCAAACATCCTCTGTGTAGGAGTGTTTTGCCTGCAGTCTGTGTAGCACTTGCATGCAGTGCCCCCAAAAGCCAGAAGAGGGCATCAGATTCCCTAAGACAGAAGTTACAGACCGTTAAAAACCGCCATCTGAGTGCAATGACTTGAATCAGGTCCTCTGGAAGATTAGCTAGTGTTCCTAACCGCTGAACCATCTATCCGACCTCCAAATATTTTGACTATTACACTTTTGGTACTATGAGTTATTTACTAAAAGCAGGGCTAACAATACATGAAAAAAATCATTCACAAAATAAACATAATTATAGTATATGGGAGACACCCTTAACTATAACAAGTTTCAGCTCTCTGTATAGTAAGGTTAATACTTGAGATTATTTTCTGTTTGATCATCACCACCTGCTTGTGATCATATGAATATTACCAATCTACTATAAAAAAGTTAATATTCCCAGAGCAAGAAGATTCTCTTGTAAGCAGGAGATCCTGAGTTCAATAGCCAAAGCCCATGTGTCTTGGTGAGGGTTAGTTACTATTGCTGTGATGTAACACCATGAGCAAAGAAACTTAGAGAGGAAAGCACTCATTCAACTTCCACTTCCACACTGCTGTTCACTAAAGAAAGTCAGGGCAGGAACTCAAAGACAGCAGGATCCTGGAGGCAAGAACTGATGCAGAGGCCATGGAGGGATGCTGCTTACTTGCTTACTTCTGGTGGTTTGCTCAGCCTGCTCTCTTATAGCACACAAGACCACCAGCCCAGGAATAGCACCCTTCCCAATGGGCTGGGCCCTCCCCCATCAATCACTAATTGAGAACATGACCCACAGGCTTGCCTATATAGTCCAGTCTCACTGAGGCAGTTTCTTAATTGAGACTCCCTCCTCCCAGATATTTGCTTGTGCCAAGCTGACAAATCTATCCAGCTCAGCAGCTAAAATGCTGTATGTGTTATACACATGCAATCTCAGCCCTCAGGAAGCAGAGACAGAAGGATCCTGGGACTCAGAGCCCAGTCCATCTGATCTAACTGTTGAGCTTCAGGCCAACTGAGAGACCCTGCCTCGAAGAGCATGGGTGGTGTTTCTGGGAAGTCAGCCAACATTGACCTCTAGCCCCCCCCACACACACACACATTCATTCATACCTACACAAATACATATGCATGCATCTCTCACACACATACTTACAAACCCAGCATTTCCATATGTTAAGACATAATACTATATGTAAACCTCCTACAATGAACTGCTATTGTGCCTTTAAAAGTTGGTATTTTTTGTTGGATGGTTTTTCCTGTAACATTGGACCGAGGAGATGGCAGGAGAATCATGCCTGATGATCAGAGTATACTCCACAATGGAAAGACAACGTTGTCCTCTGACCTCCACACTGGAGCTGTGTTATCCAAGACACTATGTGTGTGCACACTTGTGTGTGTGTGGGGGGGTGTCACACAATATTTTTGAAAACAGATCAATAAAAGGAGCTTGGAAGATAGCTCAGAGGGTAAAAAGCACTTGCTGTGCAAATGTGAGGACCAGAGGCTGGATTTCCAGAAGCCACATGAAAGCAGGTAGACATGGCAGACCACCCGGAATCTGAGGACAGGGGGAGCAGATACAGCCTATGGTGGCTATTCTTGGTTGTCAATTTGATTACATCTGGAGGTAACTAAAATCCAGCGCAGCTGGGTATACCAATGGAGGATTTTTCTTGACTGAATCATTTGAGATGGCAAAAGCCACCCTAAACCCAGATCTTCTCAAGTGGAAAGCTTCTCCTTACATCTGTGCCCACACCTTTTGGTGGCAGTCTGCATAAAAGACAGGGGTATGGCTGCTCTTGGTCCGCTTGTCCTCGCTGGCTGGCAAGTTCACTCCTTCACTGGCTTTAGAGCCTACTTCTTCAAGATTGCCAGGACTTGCTGGCTAGCTAGACTAGCTGGTAGACCAGCTGGAATTGCTGAATTATGGATTCAGGGAGAGATCCCACCCCAATATATAAAGCAAAAGGCGTAAGAGGAAGATACTCAACATCAGTTTTAGTCCTTCACACACACAAATATAAACACATGCAAACGCACATCACACCTACAAATATACACAAATCATCATCAATCTTCTTCCTCCTCTTCTTCAGACTTGGAAGTGGAGGCAGAAGGATCACAGATCAAGGTCATTCTCAATTACACAGAAAGTTGAATGTCAGCCTAGGCTAGAGGCTATCTCCAAAATAAATACATTAATAGTAGTAGTAGTAATAATATTAATAACAATAATCTGGTAGGTGTCTAGTATTTGGTAACTTACCAAACTAACCCTTGGTAGAGCTACCTGCATACTATAAAAATAATCTCTACTTCAGGCCTAGATAGCAAACCAGGCCCCCAGGACAACTGTTGGTTTCAAGCCAACATATGAGGTGATACACGGTATCACCAACTCCCACATCAGCAAAACTTACACAGCCCTACACAGAGAAAGCCTCATCTTCTACAGGATTTACCAAGAGGAAGGAAGTGCCATGTAGAGTAAGGCAGGGGAGAGAGAGCCTGCAGGCAGAGGCTTCCTCATTAAACACCACTCGCTTACACAGAGCACATGTCACAATGGCTGACCGTGGCTGACAACTTAGCAATTTGCAGCTCAAAACACATAGCGTGTTTATAAATCCCAGTCTTTCTTGAAAAAACCAACTATTGTCCTGAATCTTAGAGCAGAATTAAACTGCAGACCATTAAGGCCACAGAAGAAACCTTAGCCATTCAAATCTACCAAGCAACTATTGTTCACTCTGGCAAGCAAAGTAGCAAACTGTGCTTAAAAACTAGAAATATTTCTAGTGGGGTTCTTAAGAGACATCATAGTTTGGTCTAACACTTCAAGTGAATAGAAGCCAAACTCCTTTAACAACCCCCTCCACAACTCCAAACACCACAATCACTCGGCTACCTCCCTGCATCACTTGGCACCCAAACGCTGAGCCTGCTGGGAAGGGACAATATCCAGCAACTATAACCATGGCAGTAAGATTAAGATTGTTGGAGCTGATGGTGGGTTTTCTGCTCTTATAATTCACATATTTATATTATTCTTCAAAATGTAGCAGCTCACTTTTCTCATTATTTCTAATCCAACTGGAAAATTGATTGTCTCTGGTTGTTGGTAGCTCAGGCTATAATTTTTTTTTTTTGAAAGCCCAATAAGAAACTAAAATGAGAGAGAGTAGTTCAAATTACGCTCTTTCATTGATATTAGCCTTCAATTAACTGACCTAACCAACATTCAGTTCCCATCTACCACACACAAAGGACACATAAGGCAGTAATAAGGAATTAAGACTTGAGAAATTTACACATTAGCGGTGGATTGGTCCATTTACTTACTAAGATTTAAAAGGAGATTCAGAGTTTCTGGGATCCTAATCATGTGCCAACTGAGTGTGGAAAGATAGTGTGCTCTCACATCAATGGTGTTCCCCTTCATTCACACACCACCACACAAGCCTCTTCACTTCGAAACTACAAGTCACTGTATATGTGACCCTAGTCATAAGCTGCAGAGTAGGGACCATTGGTCTTAACATAAAATTGCTCTATGTGGCAATTATTGAATCTCTGGCTAGCATTCAGCACAAGAATGAGAATTAGGCAAAATTATAATGCCTGCCCCCTCAGCCCTCTACTCAGGAGACAATGGATCCATCCTGTAGCTTCTTCTGCATTCATTGTAGTGTTTTAAAAGACCAGCCCATTTGGCCATGATCTATGGTCCACCATAAATACCAACTGGTGTGGTCACAGAGTGTTCATGGCGAGCAAAGTAAGAGAGGAACAGGCAAGAGGACCACAAAATAACACCCTCAGGAAACAACGCCTCCATGAAGCCAAGGAACCAGGCACAGGCCCTAAAACAGCGGTTCCCAACCTGTGGGTCTCGACCCCTTTGCAAGTGGAATGTCCTTTTTACAGGGGTCACCTAAGACCATCTGAAAACACAGGTATTTGCATTATGATTCATAACAGTAGCAAATTTAAAGTTACGAAGAAGCAATGAAAATAATTGTATGGTTGGGGGTCACCACAACATGAGGAACCACACTAGGAAGGTTGAAAACCACTACTATAGAGAGTCACTGTCTAGTACCAGATCCTGACTCCACACTTGACCAGTGGTAGCTTCTCTGATTCAGGTTCCTTGTCTATCAGGGTGAGGTAAGAGAAACCTACCTCAGAGACCTGATGGGACAATCAGAGGAGATCAACCACAGAGCCTACTAATTGTGACGTGGCCTCTACTATGATCAGGGTTTCCCTGAATTAACAGAGGACTGGAGAGATGGTTCAGCAGTAAAGGGCTTAGGCTGATCTTCAAACCCAGGCAGGGTTCAATGCCCAGCATCCACAAGACCACCCTCAATCATCTGCTGCTCCAGCACCAGGGGACCTGATGCTCTCTCTCTCCTGGCTTCCATGGGCACTACACACTCATAGAAGAGATAACACACACATAAGTACATTTTTTAATGAAAAAAAAAATGTGATGGATAGGTCCTATTCATGAGCCAGAAAACATCCATATTTAGAGTTGATGCACAAACTCAGCTCAACTTAGTACAGGACCAAGCAGTTAGAGGTCTAATACATCCCATGTGCATCATGTGAACGAGCTCCAAAAGCCTAAGTACCTGGAAACGTGGTCTCTGTACTCCAGCTCCATTACTCCAGGAATGAAATTATGCTGCTGTAAAATCCCCCAGCCTCCTCTCATCCACTCAGCATCATTCTCTGTCCACCCAGAAATACTAGATGAATTCTGATGAACTATCAAGAACAAAATTCTCACTCTAAATGTAATAAAAATAACAATAATGAGTGGGGAAATCATCCTGATCACTTTAATTAGCTGGCTTGAAAGGTCCCAAACCACGAGTCACTTTTCTTTTTTCTTTCAAGTTTTGTAATCTGATCATGCAGAAGAATCCATAAATTCCCTACTGGCCTGGGTAACATCTCTCTTTCTATGTTTGCTGTGCAGCAAAATTAACATGAGTTAGTGACTACCCCAGGTATCTTTTCTAATCAGTTCTAACACTGTGTAGGACAAACTGCTGCTTAACTGAATGGAAAGAAAACACATCCCAGTAGCTGATATCACGGAATATCTTTTAAAGTTCTCATCCCAAATTTTAGAAATATTTCTAATAATTCAAATGTGTATCTACATGGACTTAAAGACCTAACCGCTGCAAGGAAAAATGGGGAAAAGATTTCAACTTAGTCAAAACTGTTCCCAATATAGTACTTGGTACCCACTTTCCTAAAAACAGCATTCATGCTAATGGACAATCCATTCCGGTTCAAAGTAAAAGGCACGTCTGGCTTGTGTAAGAAGCAGTGATACAGAGAAGCCAAGTAGTATAACTTTCTACTTCTTCACCCAGCCACTGCATATTCTTATAATCCTCTTTGGATTGGTAGACAAGTGAGATGAAGTCCTGAAACATTTGTAAGTCGAAGCAGCAGGGGATGTAAAATGCCTAGAAAGTACAAGCATGTGTGGCAGCTTTGCCGGCAGTTAACCTGAAACTCCGAGTATCGGAGAGCTGAGGGATCGGCCGCACACGCACAACTGTAAAAGTCAAATATTTATACAGGTGCCTAACAAACCGCTGCTGTGTGCGCACCATCGGCACCGACGTTTACTATCTGTTAAGTAGTTTCAAAGTACAACAGCCTAAGTAACAGGTTTGGAGCATGAAGTTTTGATAACTAATATGCCTGGAGAGACTGTGAAGGGTGACTTGTGATAACTTTCATCAGGCCAGCAATGGCCCAATGGGGCTGTTGGGAGCTGGGGCCTGGGCACAGGTGTCTTCGCTCAGCGGGAAGAAAACCTAAACCCATATCTTCATGGATAAGTTAACAAGGATTGTTCCATAAATGTATGTTGTCTGGGACTTTCTTATAACTGCTTTTCAATAGCTTTTAAATACAATAGTTCTAGAAAAAAAGGAGTGATTGGAAATATCAAGCAGAAAAGCAATTCTCTTCCAACTGAAGGGTGGGGAGGATTGTTTCACAGGAAGAAGGTGACCTGAAAAGGCTATATAACTGCCTCAGCCCACATTGCATGAAAAGCCAGTAAGACTTTGCAGAAATGATAAAACTGCACATGACAGGGACATTCCTGAGGATATATTAAAATTTACAACGAGGAATTAATCCAACATGGTGGCTGGCACCTGTAATTCCTGCACTGAGGAAGCTGAGGCAGGGGGATTGCTGTCAGTTTGAGAGCAACGTGTGTTACATAGTAAGTTTCAAGCTCATACAGTATGAGGTAGTCTAGAAATATAAAACAAAACAAAAAGATAGATAGACAGTTTTCAAATTTACAAGTAAAAGTGTTTCTTAAGTATTTTTTTTTCCTCCTTCTTTTTTTTGAGACAGGGTCTCCCATAACCCAGACTGGTCTTGAACTCGGGACCCTTTCTCCCTGCTTTGACCTCACAAGTGCTGGGTTTAGTTACACAAGATGGATGTGACACTATACCTCACCTTCCTAGTCTTCTTACAACTTAATTGTTAGAGGAAAAAGAAAGTTGAGTGACAGAACATTTAGGAGCATTCCACAAAACTCCTGCACTTCTTAGATGTATGTCTGTCTCAGATTTCCAGGTAGGAACAAAACTCTTGTATTAAGAGACCTGTGCAAAATCAGAGTAGACTCAAGTCTAGGCCACCCGTGGCCAAGGTTCAGTCCTAGTGTTCTTTCCACTTTAGCAAAAAAAAAAAAAAAAAAAAAAAAAAAAAAAAAAAAAAAAAAAAAAAAAAAAAAAAAATCTGACCAAGCTATCAGGTGAGGAATTAACAATAAGAAGCAAAACTCCCAAAAAGTGTTTTTAAAATCCGAGGGGTAAAGCTACGAAGGTCCCGCCAGGACTGGGACTCCTCCATGTTCGAGACCCAGGGCATGCTTGGGGGGCACGTCCTATTAAAAACTTGTAGACAAAGCTCAGGAGCCAAGGATGGCTGTAGGGATGCCACAGGTGGCCCAGATGGCTAGCTGCTCACTGTGCACGTAGGCCTCCCGGAGGCCCCAAGCCCAGAGTGCCTTGCAGAGGTCGAAAGGTGCCTTCTGCCTCCAACAGACCAACTTTAAATTACACCGGAGCTCTAAAGAGGGCTCAAGTATTCCCCCACCCAGAGCCCACTAACTGGACTTGGGGTGCCAGCCCAGAGCACCGATCCAGCCCTTCCCTTGGGGGCAGGGAGTGTCTACAAGTCCTGGAGGGGTGTGGGGAAGGCAGTGGGCAATGGGGCCCAAGAAGGGGCGCCTGGCGGACACATAGGGCCGCGCCTAGGCGGGCGGTCCCCGCGCTTACTCCAGAGACCTCAGGGGTGCAAGGCCGACGACGCCCCACGCCCCCCGGGTCTCCCAGACAACAGCCGCCGCCGCACTTCCGAGGCGGGTCCCCGCGCCCGCCTGGGGCCCAGCTTCCCACCTGTCCCGGGGGTCGATCCAGCTGGTCCTCCTGGTGTTGTGATCGATGTAGAAGACCTTGCCGTCGTAGTCCCTGGCCTCCTCCCAGCCCCGGGGTAGCGGCAGCTGCCCGCTCCCGGCTCTCCTAGGCATGGTCGGCGGCCTCGCCGGCAAGCGGCGCCTCCATAGGGACTGGGCGCGGGGCGCAGCGGGGAACGCGGGCACCGGCGAGGGGTGTGCGGGGCTCAGGACGCGGCGGGCCACGCGCGGGGAAGCCTCGGGAATCCCTACTCTCAGCCCAGCCGGGGATCAGTCCACCATGTCTGCGTCGGAACAGGCGAGCGAGCCCTCCTCCTCCTTGCCGCCGCTGCCTCCGCCTCTTCCTCCTCCTCCTCCCTGTCCCCCTGTGGCCGCCGAGGGTCGCGGCGCCCAAGCCGCCCCGGCAGACGCCGTCTGGGCTCGGATCCGGGAAGCTCCGTGGAGCAACGGCCCGGCGGCGACTGGCCTCCTCATTTGCGTACGATTAGCATGCGCTCCGCCCACAACACGCCCCCTAGCCACGCCCCGCGTTCGCCTCATCTGCATGCACATTCCTCGCCGCCACATTCCTGAGCTTAACCCTGCAGCTGCCGGGGAGGCTGCGGCGGGACCCGGGGCTGCAGCCGCGCGGGGGAGGGGAGACCAGGTGGGAGGCGGGAGGGCGAAGGAATGCACAGCTCTCTCCCTCCTCTCCACCCTTTCGACCAGACCCTTCGGCGCTTTAGAGTTTCGGGACGAGAAAGATGGCAAAAGGCAAAGTCTGCAACCTTCTCAACCTCTTTCCGTCTTCCAGGGAAACCACAAGATTTTCGAGAGGAAAGGGTGGGGAATGCTGTCCTGGGAAGAAGTCCCAACAAACAGCAAGGGCACAGAAACTCCCCCAAGCCTCGCCCCGTGCCTTGGCGGTTCCTGGCTATGGGGAAGTGTGCAAAAGCATTGGGAGTGTGTCCGGGGCGTGTCCGGGGCCGCGGCGCCCCCGAGCCCTCTGCTGGGAGTCTGGCCCTCGGTGACCTCACCAGGGACCTCGCGGGCCCGATCCGTGAGCGCCGCGACACGTCAGCCCTAATGGCTCACGGGGGACTCCGGCTTGATCCTAAGAATCAACAGGGTCACCCCACCGCTGTCCCTGCCACTCGCCACACAAGGGCCCTGGGGATCCGAATCACCCGCGCCTCCTCTTCGGGTCGGGGCGCTGCACCGGCGGGGCCAAGGCCCTCTGCATCTGGCGTTCCCCGCAGGCTTTAAGTCCAAGGGACATGGCCGCGTCAATAATCTATTCCCTTCCTCTAGCTGTCTGTCCCGGGAAGTTCCCCACGCCAATCCCAGAGTCAGAAAGTGTTGAGAATCACTCCGAAGGGAGCCTAAGGCCGGGTTGGGGGAGGGGGGTCAGAGGCCACACTTTCCTTGATCAAGGATCCATCTGGTATGAGATATAGATCTTCTCTCACGAGTATTTATTAAGTGCTAGGCGGCACTAGGTAGGGCAGTCAGACTGCTAAAAAGACACAGCCCTGCCAAAGTCAAGACACTGAGCTTGCAAGGTCCCTGATCCTTCAGTCTGCAGAACCTTTCTGCCCTCCAAGCCTTTAAAGCCTGCAGAGCACTACCATTATTAGTAGTGTTCTTTCGGGTCTCTAAACATCTTTCGAAATGGCAGCACCTTAGGAAGAGAGGCCCCAGAGTTCGTCGTTATCCCATGGTGTGGATTTGCTTAATCCGACCTGCTATATATAACCTGATATAACAACAACGTAATAACCTGCTAATGTAACAACTTCTTCACATTTTATCAGGACCGGTGTAGGCCAGCACTTTTTCTGTGTCTGGGAATTTGCTAAAGTTGAGTATATAGACCTAGCCAGTAAGGGCAGAGACTTGATCTTAGGAACCAGAATAAAGCAGTTTGTAGAGCAGCAAAAAATTTGAAATCCCCCAGAAACTAGAAGGCCAAGAGCACTTGGGGAAGAACAAGCAGAGAGAAACAGGTTCCCAAGAGAAACGGCTCACTTTATCTTTCCAGGTCCACTTCCTAATGCCCAGGCCTAGGGAAGCTGGGCTTTGTGTTTTGTTGAGGGAAGTTTCACTCTCTGCCCTGTATTCTCCCTCAGCCCATTAATCTAGAGATGATAGATCTAGGTTCTAGTCCTCAGTAGAATAACACAGCCTGGTGGGCATGTCTAAAATTAACCTCTTATGTTAGTGATGTGTAGCTCTACACTGATTGGCCCATTCACATGGCCAAAATGTAATCATCAACTAAAACCAGACATCCCAGTTTGAGCCTCGCTTAGTGAATTTCTCCCTTCCACTAAAGAATTTGAAAATATTTATTGTGCTAGCCTGTCAACACCTTATAACTCAGAAGTAAAAGCAGTTTGGATCGGTACTACAATTGTTCAGCTTGCTTCGTTCGCTAGGACGAATGCTACACAGGAGTCCTCAGTACAATGTAAGTTTGGTAAGCTTTCGGCTAAATATTACTCAATTTCTAAGAAAGACAATGAGGAATCCAAAGTGGCTCACAGCATTCGGTGACATTTATTGTCCCATTAATCTTCGAACTTCAAAAAGAAACACAAAATAGACAAAGTTTCAGACAAGAAGAAACAGGCTCACTTGTAATGATTGGTAGACTGAACATTAGGTAAAAATGTTCGGTTAGTTCAAATGACAGGAAGGAGGGAAGCAGTTCTCGACCTTTTTTTATTTGGATCAAGTTCTGAGTCCATATAATCCCTTTGGAAACTCCCTAAGGGTTAAGCAATGAAACTTCATTTGTATTCATATCTGTGAAATTTACAGATCATCCCCTTTTGGGATAAGCACATTTTGATTTGCTCTGGGCTTCGGATGATCCATGGCAAGGAAACATGTGCAGACTGTGTTTGGGGGGAGATGCCAGATCCCCATGACCTGACCACCAAAGAGTCTGTTCACTGGCTCTTAAACTTCCTTTCTTTTCTGGTTTCATCAATATTAATGTTAATTAATGTTCATTGATATTAATGTTAATTTCATTAATAGTCTGTTGGGACACTGTGTGACAGACAAACTAGAGGGCAATGTAGAGCTGCAACCTCAGCAGTTAGGAGAGGGAGACCGGCACCAGGAGTTCAAGGCCAGCTTCGGCTACACAGTAAATTTGAGACTACCTTGAGCTACATGAGACTCTATCTCAAAAACAAAACAAAACAAAACAAAAAAACAAATAAAAAAAAAACACAAAGGAATATAGCCCAGGTAGTAAAGTGCTCAGAATTCAGCATCATATAAAATCAGACATGGTGGCACACATTTGAAAAGAGCAGTGATGGAGATGAGTCAGTGAGTGGAAGAGCTTTCTGCACATGTGGAGACGAGTCTGAATACACAGGATCTTCTTTAAAGCCAAGTACAGAGCTGGCTTGAACATCTGTAATCCCAGCACTCCTAAGAGGAAGATGGATGGGAGGCTCTTGAACCAGTTAGCCCGGCGTACATAGAATAACAAAAAGACTGTCTCAAATAAAGTAAGAGACATAGACTGACACCTGAGGTTGACCTCTGACCTCTACACACATGCCTGCTTTCACACACACATGCAATAAGGAAGCACATAAATAAATATTATAATATTCTAAAATTGTCATTCTATTCCAATTTAAAATAGGCGTAATTTGTATACAGCAATCCTAGGGCAGTGATATTTGCCTATGTAGCCTAAATTCCCAAAGGTGTACACGGATGTGTATCGGAAGTTATTTGACACTCATAATAAAAGCCCACTGGAATTCTATCAGTAAGGACTAGTCAAATGAATTTGTAACTATCTATATACAGCAATTATTTTTAAAGCATCAGGTAAGCAAGAGGCAAAAAGACACTAGGTAACTTCAGTGGCCTTATAATGCAGTGGGGGTGGGGCAGAAAATCTAAAGATCCATACATTCTCCTAAACACCAGCTCCATATCAAAAGAACAGCAAAGCGTATAATGGAGGAAAGTTGTTACCTATGACTGGATCTGTTGGGGAGATCCCTTTGAAGAATTATACAGGAGGTAAATGATCATGAGAAGAGTTAGGGCACAGACGTGATACCAAAATGGACAGGCACGGCGGGAACATATTTGTGAAAAGAGATGGAACAAGCCAAGTTCAAAAATGCATCTGGCACGAAGGAACTCAAGACTGGCTGGAGCCGTCCAGTTAAGGAGGTCACAGTGATAGTGTACATTTGAGATAGTCAAGAGCTAGGATTAGAAATAAGCCTATGGCGGATGAAAAGCAATGACTTGGCAAGAATTTGCAACTGATTAGATTAAGGAGGAAGAGGTGAATAGACTAGGAGGAATCTGGGATGAGTCCAAGTTCTTGGGCAGTTCAAAGAAACTCTGAACGGGGAATCATGAGGGGGGATGAGGAAGTCCACGGGGGAATCTGATACAGGATTTGAGTTCAGAAATTAGAGATACTTGGCAAAGACCTACAGTTCATTGAAAAGGTCAGGACTTCGAATACCTGCTGGAAGTTTGTAGATTGCTGAAGCTACAGGATTGAGTCTTGAGGAGGAAGTAATACAGGTGGAATGGAATTAAGTAGCTTGTCTATAATCTGTTCTTGGCCCGTAGATCTCCGGTAATGTGATCCCGTTTTGTTTATTTCTTTATGGCCTCCACTTCCAGTGAGGTGTGTAAGAATTAGTCTCTGGTGTAGAGACTGACTTCGAATGAACCCTTGTCCACAGCCTTTACTGTTCTGCTAGTGAACTGATCTGGTGTAGGGCAAGATGAACTGATTCAGTATTTTAATATCCCCTATTTTCTCAAGGACATCAAGAATTATATAAACAGAAATTCTAAATAAAGAAGACATGCTCACCTTCAGTTTTTTTTCTTTTTCCTGAATCAAACATAAACTTTTCTTGGCTCTGTGCAACCAAACTAGTTAAATAATAGATTTAGTTATTATATATAGGTAACCTAATCCTCATTTCCTAAACTTTAACATTTAAAAAGTCTTCCAGAAGCTAAGCATGCTTGATCTTTAAAAATTCCCAGAGCTGGGCCAAACTGGAATTTCTCATTACCATAACCACTTCTTTTCCAGTTAATTATTGGACCAACACCTTAGGCCAAAACAGTCATTTTGACTCAATACTAAGCGACACCAGCCAGATATGGCTTTGCCTTAATCACTTATAGGAGACCCTACTGAGCAGACTCTGTGATTACCTAGAAGATAGTGAATGTGAGAATCCCCTGTCAAGAATGTGGTTCAGTGGTAAAGCACTTGCCTGGTCCCAGAGGACGCTAAGTTTGATCCCTTCCCTCCATCAAAAGCCAAAAAGAACTCATCTTACAAAGATGCTGAGACGGGGCTGGAGAGATGGCTCAGAGGTTAAGAGCACTGTCTGCTCTTCCAGAAGACCTGCGTTCGATTCCCAGCACCCACATGGCAGCTAACAACTGTCTGTAGTTCCAGTTCCAGGCAAACACCAAGGCAAATAAATAAATAAGTAAAGTTTAAAAAAAAAAAACAAAGATGCTGAGACATCATGAGCTTGTGTAAGATCCATCGTATATTCTGGGATAGGCATAATACAGCATTCTATTATCATATTTATCATGTTTGATTTGCAGCTTTTTTTCCGTATGGAAAAGCAACCTCTTTTCTTTATACTTTTCTCCTTATTTCTTTTTACTTGTTTGTTTGTTTATTTTCCTTGATGTTTGCCTGGAACTGGTAACTGGAACTGCAGACAGTTGTGAGCTGCCAATGTGGGTGCCAGCAATTGAACCCCGGTCCTCTGCAAAAGCAGTCAGTGCTCTTAACCGCTGAGCCGTCTCTCCAGCCCCCTTTCTTTCTTTTTTTAATAGTGATTTTAAAAGTTAGGGAGGTGGCTCATTGTTCTTGTCATGTATTCAAAAGAAGCTGAGTTTGAATCCTCAGATCCCACACAAAGCCAGACACTGTAGCACATATCTATACTCATACATTCACAGTATTCCTAGCAGGCAGGAGGCAGAGGCAGGAGACTGCCTTGGAGTTCACAGGCCAGCCAGCCTCACCAATGCAGCAATGAACAACAACCAGACTCCCCTCTCGTCTTATCTTTCTGAGACAGGGTCTTTCTATGCAACCTTTGCTGTCCTGGAACTCTGTGTAGACCATGCTAGCTTTGAATTCACAGAGATCCTCCTGCCCCTGCTTCCTGAGGGCTGGGGTTAAAGGCCTGTGCTATCATGCCCAAGCCCAGAGACAAGATGTAAGGCAGGGATCCATACCGGAAGTTGTCCTCTGGCCTCCCCGTGAGCACTACCACACACACACACACACACACACACACACACACACACACACACACACACACACACACACTGAGATTGTGTGTCCAAGTCTCAGTCTTTTAAAACTATTTTTGCCTCTTCTTCCTCCTCCCACTAAATTTCTCATTAAAATTTTTATCCTTTATCCAGTGAGATAACTCAGCATGCAAAGCTTGCTATCAAGAGAATTTCCTGAGAAATTCCTGTTAAATTCCTATCCTCTGATACCTGTCATCCCCAACCTCTGCACACATTAACTAAATAAATGTAATAATGAATATTCTTGCCCTGTCTGTCTTTCTGTCAGTGGAATGCAATGTAGCAGTAAACAATTGAACTACAGCTCTACAAAGCCCTTTGAGTAGCTCTTGACAAATAAAATGTTAGAAGCTGAGAAATAAGTGGACTTCATCTCTCTCTGTCCCTCCGTTCTTGTCGCCTGAGGTTGATTTAATGCTGTGAACCTGTCTCTAAGAAAAGTGTGGCCTAGGCTCGAAAACTCACAAGGAGGTCATGGGAGGGGATGGGAAAAAACAAAAACAGAAAACAACAAAACCACTGAGATTTGAAGCCAACCTAAGATAAAGAGACACTGTCTCAAAAACAATATCACACACACCCAGGACCCAAACTCTTGGAAGATAAAGGCAGGTTGTCCAGAATCAAGGTTATCTCTGTCTACAAAACAAGTTCAAGGTCAGCCTGGTCTACAAAAAAATACTGACTTTTGCTTATCACCTCCATCACCACAAAGAAAAAAACAAAACCAACAACAAAATGAAGAGAAATTTTAAATCTTTAGTATTATTTTGATTGAGAGATAGTCAGATTAAGTAAAGAGGAAAATCTTTTGCCAATTAGAATGGGAAGGTGGTTCTCCTAGTTTTCATTAGCTGTGTATCAATTTGAGGCAAGGACCATCTGAGAAGAAAGCCTATGTTGAGGGAATGCCTTGATCAGACTGATCTATGGGCATGTCTGTGGGGATTTTCTTGATTAATTGATGCAAGAGGGACCAGCCCACTGTGGATGGCACCATCCCTTTGCAGACGGGCCGGGGCTGTATAAAAATTCTAGATAAGGTGTTAGGGAACCAGAGAACAAGCAGTGTTCCTCCACAATTCCCGATTCCAGGCTTCTGTCTTAAGCCTCCCTACCCAACCCAGCAAATAAATGCAACAGAATTGTCTTAAAGTGTGAAGATTGCTCAACACCACTAAAACATGATTCAATGAGTGAAACTGTGCTTACCATTAGCACATTAGCACATTTAGTGAAGAGGCAAATACTTTGCTAGATTATTCTTCTAAAAAGAATCCAGTCATTCTCTTGCTAGTTGGTAGGTGCATGTAGACAAATAAGATCCATTAATGGTAATGCTACAAGACAAAGCTTTATCTTCCAAACTATCAGCCCACACCAGAGCTACAGGGTCTCGCTCTATAGCCCAGGCTATCCTAGAACTCACTATGTTGGCCAGTCTGACCTTGAACTCATAGAAGTCCTTCTGCCTCAGCCTCCTAAATTTTGGAATTATCAAGAATAAATAAGTAAGCTTTATCTAATAACTAAACAACCTTAGTTTACAAATGGCCTTAACTGTCCCATTGGCCTCCTGTAGTAGTGGTAACTTCTTCACAGGCATAAGGACCAATTTTTAATTCCTAGCCATCATATAAAGGAAGTAAGGTGTGGTCTTGTGTCTTTAACTCCAGCTCTGAGCAACTCTGAGGGAAGCAGAAACTCGAGAAAGTGATGGAAGACAACATCTAATACCTTCCTTCCCCATGCCCATTTCCACCTGCAAAAAGCCACACAAAACATCCAAGCATGTGACATAGGCACACACACACACACACACACACACACACACACACACACACACACATTTTTAAAAATAGGTCCCAGTCAAGAGTGTCACATAGCTCTTCATCGTGAGGTGTTTATGCTCTTTCCATTTGAACATTATCCAGCTTTCATAAATGAATATCAGGGTTTTCTAAAGGAACATAACTGATTATATATATTCACACATACACAGCCTATTCTTGGTTTTCAACTTGACTACACCTGGAATTAACTAAAACCTAAATGGCTAGACGTACCTGTGAGGGATTTGTTACCTCACTTAAATCATTTAAGTAGGAAGACCTACTTTTCATCCAGATCTTTGGAGGTAGAAAGATCCATCACTAATGTGGGCCATACCTTCTGCTGGCTGCCTATAGAGAGGATGTGAAGGAAGGAGGGATGCTGCTCTCTTTACCTGGTTGTCCTTGATCTCACTGTCAAGGCCATTCCTTTCCTGCATTAGAGCCTACTTCTTTGGGATTCTTGTGTAGACTGAAGACCAACAGAGACATCCAGCCTCAGCAACTGACAACTACTGGATTTTTGAACCTTTCATTGATGGACAGCCATTGTTAGACTAGTTGGACCACAGCCTCAACCATTCTAACAAACCCTTTTAATATACAACCAGATAGATAAATAGACAGACAGACAGAAAAACTGATTCATTCTGAAAGTTCTGTTCTTCTAGAGAAGTGATTCTCAATCTTCCTAATGCTGTGACCCTTTAATACAGTTTAATACACCTCAAGTTGTGATGACCCCCAACCATACAATTACTTTTTTGCTGCTTCATAATGGTATTTGTGCTACTGTTATAAAAATATATCATATACAGGATAGCCGATACTAACTCTTATGGGGGTCAAGATGCACAGGCTAAGAAGCATAGCTCTAGAGAACCCTAACAAACACACACATACAGACTCTACACACACACACACACATACACACACACACACACACACACACACACACACACACACGTATGTGCACATTAAAAGGGAGATTTATTAGATCACCTTGTAGGATGTGATTTGGGTAGTTCCATACTGGTTACCTCACACTGAAAAAAGACCATGAATACAGTAGCAGCTGTTTCAACGGCCCCAGTCTTGCATCTTGCACTGGAGGCCTGGAGGATTCCTGGAGAACTGTTGATCTTTAGTCTACAAGGGAAACCTTAAAAACTCTCTCTCCCTCCCTCCCTCTCTCTCCCTCCCTCCCTTCCTCCCTCTCTCTCAGATCTCAAATTTCACTATGCTATGTAGCCCTGGCTGGTAAGAATGATTCAGAATAGGATAAATGAGCTTGCCATTGAAAGTGAAGACAAGCAAGCAAAAGGTAGTTTTCTTCTTCCATGTCCATTATTTGGGCTTCTACCAGAAGGCACCACTCACATTTGGGGGACTGGAATCTTCCCACATAAATAATGAGAAGGCGGTCAGGCTCTTTCCGTGTGAATGTGAAATGTCCCCCTACAGACATGGACAGTTTCGTGGCATTGTTTCAAAAGGTTTTAGACACCATGTAGCAAGCAGAGCTGTAGTGGGATTATGTTCTTACATTGAAAATAATTGTCCCGCCTATTGGCTTACTAAAACTGCTGATTGGCCAAAGACAGACAGGAAGTGTGGGCGGGGCTGCCAGACTAAGAAAACTTGGGGAACAGGAAGAACAGAGAAGAGATGCCAGGAGACCGAAGTTGGAATGCTGCTGAGAAAAGGTAGGAGCTGCATGCCTAAACAAGAATCATGGCTTAGTTTAAGAGCAAGAGCTAGCTAGCAATATGCCCGAGTCCTATGTCGATCAGTGTAAAATTAATAGAAGCCTTTGTGTGGTTATTTGGTACTAAGTGGCAGTGGGGCTGTGAATGGGTCCGAATCTCAGGGCTAGGCCCGAAAGTCCGGGTCAGAAACCTCATACTGCGTAGAGCCTTACTAGAGGAAGCAGGTTTGGGGGGTAGAGGGGGTGGGGTGGGGACACGACACAGGACACACAGAACGACCACAACATGACATGACACTGGTGGCACTTCCTGTTTCCTCCCTGCTTTCTGACTGGTGATGAAACATGACTTTCCACCTCACACTTCTGTTACCATGACATCTCTGCCAAGATGGACTATATCCCTCCAACTCTAAGTCAAAGCAAACCCACCGCATCCCACCTTCCTGACGGTCACTGGGTCTCTCCATCCCATAGCTGCTATCACCTACTCCTCTAAGGAATCCGGACCCTCTGAGAGGAAAGAAGCATTTAGACATAGGGCTGGGCTGCTAGGTGGATTCACCGTTGCTCTGTCTAGGTGTTTGAAGGCCTGTGGGTCTGTCTAAACCTCACAGTTCTTTGACTTCAATGCCAGTCCTCAGCGCCTGCGCACTTCTGTTTCCTTCTCCAACAGTGGGAAATCTCACCCTCCTTGCCCTGACACACTTATGCTTTGCATGTGTAGAACTATCACTCAGAACTGTCACTTCACGACAGTCGCCCAGAAGTCCTCCTCATTCAGGCCCCAGTCCCTTATCAAAACCGTCCTTACATATGCACAGGGGTCCCTTTCATCCCTAAGCTCAGACTTGGCTTCTCATCTTCTTGGGTCCTGATGCTCTACCCAAAGCTCCTCTCTAGGAAATCCATCTTTACCCTGTTTATCTTATTCCCCACACGAGTGACTTTTGTGCCTCCGGGACTCTGATATCCGCTCCAGGGCGCTCCCCGATGTCGCTGCTCTTATGATCTTTAAATGCTCCGCTCTCCTGCTAGGACAGCATTTTCTAACCCTTCGGGAACATTAAAGTTTCTTGGTGAACGTCTACAAATGCAGATTGCCGAATTTCACGCCCAGAGAGTCTGCTCCGATCCATCCTTCCATAGCAACTCTGGGTGCTTTTGATGTGATTGGTCCATGTGACAGTTGAAGGAATTTTTTTTTTTTTTTTTTTTTTTTTTTTTTTTTTTTTTTGTGGGCTGGACAGACGTCTCACCAGGTACAGGCACTTGATGACCTGAGTTTTATGGTCCAAGGAGAGAACCAAGTGCCTTGAGTTGGTCTCTGACCTCCATGGGCATGCTTCTCTGGTCTTGCATGCACACACACAGACAAATGCTGTTTCCTAAGTTACTGAATCAAGTAATAAGCTTATTTAGTGTTGTGACATATACTGCCTAACTCTGTAACAGAACAGCATCTGTGCCAATTAATAATCCCACCAGCAATGTACAGCAGTGCATCATCCCAGTTTTCTGGTACATTCCTGTTGTATTTCCACAGTCTGCTCTAGAAAGTTAGGGGCTTAATGCATAAGGGATGATGGATCATCTTCTCCCAGGGCCATAATTCCCTTATATAGGATCAGGTTTTAGATTATATCAGTTTTTCCACATTTGCCTGGTTAGAAGTCACTTGGATTAACAATGATGTTAATGCACAGTCACAGGCCAAGGTTATTACATTAGACAATCTGGGGAAAGAGAATCAGAATATGTATGCTTGGTCATAACCTTTAGCTTTTCTAGAATAACATTGCCCTCATTGGTTGGTTGTTCTGTCAGCTCAACACAAGGTAGAGTCATCATGGAAGAGAGACCCCAGCTGAGAAAATGCCTTCCTAAGATTGCTCAATAGGGGGCTGGAGAGATGGGCAAGAGGTTAAGCACACTGATTGTTCTTCCAGTGGTCCTGAGTTCAATTTCCAGCAACCACATGATGGCTCACAACCATCTGTGATGACATCTGGTGCCCTTTTCTGTACACTGTATAATAAATAAATAAATCTTAAAAAAAAAAAAGATTGCTCAATAGGGAGGTCTGCGGGGCATTTCTTGTTTGATAGTTGATGTGGGAGCATCTGCCCCATAAGGGCAGTACCACCCCTGAACATGCAGTGCTGGATGGTATAAGAAAGCCGGCTGAATGAGTCACAGGGAACAAGGCAGCAAGCAACGTTACCCCATGGCCTTTGCTTTTGATCCTGCCTTCAGGTTTACGGCTTAAGCTTCTGTCCCAGCTTCCATTCAAGATAGACCATAGACTAGAAGCCGAAACAAGCCTTTTCTTCCATGAGTTGCTATTGGTCACAGAGTTTTTATCATAGTAATAGAAACCAAACTGAGACATTCCACATTCTTTCTTTAATAAAGAGGATTTTCTAAATGCTTTCTCCATATCTCTAATATTTATTTTTTTTCCTGGCTGTGTAAGACCTCATTTGACTGTGGACCAATGGACATACTTTCAAAGGAAATGGCACAGGCTGTATACAGGACTTGCATAGGGTCCCAAAGAGATAAGTATAAATGATGGGTTCAGAGCAAGTCGTTTGTATCTTTGTCAAGCCTAAATATTTTAGATATTTTTCCATTTTTAAAGGAACTGTCACTTGGAAGATTTAAAATATTCCTACAGTGCTAAAGCTGCATACCAACACTGCTGTTCTGCTTTCTCACTGGGAATATTAAAATGATGGAATGCTACATAGTAAAATAAAAACTTCACATCCAAAGGAAGATATGACTTGATGTAAAATAAAAAAAATTCTGGTTTCAAGCATAAAGATATATGCAGCAGAAAACAGTAATAATGGTGTGGGGGGAAGAAGCCCCTGCCGTGTGCTCTTGATGAAGAGGGATGCAGGGTGGGGAAGCTGTGTTTAAAAGACTTGCCACAGGGGCACTTTTTTCATATCATACTGGGATGATTCTCCTCTATGCAGTATAATGATTTTTGAATATTTCCAATCACCCTTAAGACTTAGTCATCAGTCTTCTGTTGGCTATTGACAATTTTGTCAAATAAACCTGATTGAGACTTTAAAAAAGCTAATTATTTAGCACTTTACAATGAGCAGGGCACTACTTCCTATGTTTTACTTGCATAAACTCATCTAGTCAGTGCTAGGTTTTGTTATTGTTGTTTTGTTTTTGTTATTTTGAGACAAGAACATTTCATTCTCTAGCCCAGGCCATCTTAGAACTCAGTATCTGATCCAGTCTTGCCTTGTATACATGGCTATCCACCTGCCTCCACCTCCTGTGTACTACTGTTTGCAAAAGCAAAGAAACTGAAGTGATTGGATTTGTTGAGCCAAGTGGTGCAGGAATGAAGCCAGGATTCAAGCCAAGGGACTGGTCCCAGTGTCTGTGCAGAGCGGCAGGTAAGGAAGGCGGTGATGAGCCAAACATTGCAGGGTGTCATAGTGATTGAACTAAATATGATAGAAGCATGTTGGATACAGGTATGAAAACGCTGTAATGAAACTCATTATTTTGTGTGCGTATACACATGTGTGTCTAGGTATATGTACCTGAGTGTACATGTGTGCAGACCAGAAGTTATATTGGGTGTCTTTATGTATCACTCTCTACCAAATTATTTATTTATTTACTTATTTAATTCACTTAATTAACTAATTGAAACAAAGTCTCTCATTGATCTTAGAGCTGCCATTTCTGTTACACTGGCTGGCCAATGAGCTCTAGAGACCTACCTACCTCCCAGTATTGGGCTTACAGAAGTATTCCTTTGTACCTAGCTTGAACATGGGATCCAGGCCTCCCAATTCACCTCATACTTGTACATCAAGCACTTTACCCAGTAAACCATCTCACTACTGGAATATTTTGAGCAACAGAATAAGTAACATAGAATTGGATGCTAAGCCAAGCCAGGCATGATGCCATAGTCCAGCCCTTGAGAAGTGGAGACAGGAGAAGCAGGATTATAAGGTCATCCTTGAATATGTATGAGGTTCAAGGCTGTCTCAGGCTACTACATGGAACCCCATCTGAACAGAAAACAAAACAAAATAAAACCAAAACACGAAACATATTGGGCTATAACTCAAAATAAAATTATACATGAGCCCAAATAAAAACTATTAATTAATTGATTGGGTAAGTGAATGAATGAATGAGAGAGGAAGAGTCCTAATCCTTCACCCTTTGAGTATGACCTGGAGGTAGTGACACCATTGTTAAAATGGAGTAACTTCATAGTGGCAAACACTACCTAAACTACACAATCAAGGATGACAATTCTAGGGAGAAGTCATATATGGCAAGCGTAGACCCCCGATACACAGTGATAAGAAGGGAAATCCATCCTGTTGAGTGCTTTGCCTTTGGTCCCTAACTCCATCTCATCACGGGAAAACTGCAGTCAAGCCCAGACTGAGGAACAGTCTACAAGTGAGGAAAGAACAGAGGAGACTGTGGAGCAGTCAAGGATGAAGTAGACGCTCCATCAAGGATAGAGTAGTGGTGTGCTGATTCCCTGGACTGGAATTTAGTGGACAGCAAAGTACTACACTTCTTAGGGACAAATGGTTTTGAAGGCTTTTAACATTTTGGGGGTAGGGCGTTGTGAAGCTTGTGTGTGAGCATTCCACACCATAAACCACAGATGTGAAATTATTCCAAATAAAGACTTCACTAAAGGAAAATAGAGGACAACGTCTTCCCAAGAGCAAATACCAAGCCAGCCTAAGAACAATGTAATGTTTGTTTGCCTTGTTGGAAGATAACTTTAAACGTGTGAAGACCAGCACCACCCCCTTCCAACCTCCCCCCCCCTTCCACACTTCTGCAGGAGAAGGGTAATTCTTTTTTTTTTTTTTTTAAGATTTATTTATTATGTATAAAGTATACAGAAGAGGGCACCAGATGTCATCATAGGTGGTTGTGAGCCACCATGTGGTCGCTGGGAATTGAACTCAGAACCTCTAGAAGAACAGTCAATGATCCCAACCTCTGAGCCATCTCTCCAGCCCACAGGGTAATTCTTTCACCTGGTCTTTGTTTTTTGAGTTTCTCCAAGGCTGGCTCTTCTGCTCTGATAGGCATTCAATTTAGTTCAATTTGTACAGCATTGGTAATGTCTTTAGTTACTCTTCTATTTCTGTCAAGAGACACCTTCACTAAGACATCTTCCAGGGGGCTTGCTTACAGTTTCCAAGGGTGAGTCCATGCTTATCGTGGTGGGAAACATGGTAGCAGTCAGGCAGGCAGGCATGGTAATGGAGAGGTAGCTAACAACTTACATCTTATCCACAAAAAGCAGGCAGAGAAAACCAGACTGGGCCTGGTGTGGGCTTTTGAAATCCCAAAGCTCATCCTCAGGGACACACCTCCTCCACCAAGGCCACACTACTTAATCCTTCCTAAATAGATCACCAGCTAGGAACCAAACATTCAAACAACCACAGGTGAATGCCAAGAAGGTCACATAGGTCACATAGGCTATCTTGAAACAGCATGTATTTATTGAGTGTGCAACAATAGTCTTTATTGTATTGTATACAGACCTCACCAAATAACTTTTTCTTTTGGTAATACAATAGTTACTACAGTTTCTTAATATATTATAGTATATTACAGAATATACACACACAGACTTTTTTTTTCTTCTCTGTTGTGCTGTGAGTCAATCTTAGGGCCATACTAGGTTAATGTTCTGACACTGAAGTACATCCTAAGTCCAGAAAAAAAATTTCTAATAGTACTAATTCTAAATAATTTTGTTTGCTTTTATAGTTTGTATGAGTTGACACTATCTTTTGAAAATACAGTATTTTTAAATGGCTTTTTTGTGCAAGATTATACAATATATTAATCAAGCTGGGGGCAATCATGGGTTAAATGATCCAAAAATAATAATCCTAGACCAAATTCCATCAGCTATCTCAGATATAAAACTGAGGCGCATATAAATGCCTACTTAAATTTGCAATGCAACACATCTGTGCACCATCCTTAGATAGAACTTTTTGCTCTTAAAAGTTAAGCATTCTGCAGAGGAAATAAAGTCCAACTGTTCAGACAGCTAAATACAGAGGAAACAGATGGTCGCTGACCTACCATAAAGGCCAGAAAATTCTCCTGTCTATTTTGGCTCTTAAATTGTAACTAATAAAAAGTCATTTCTTCTGCTATTGTGGTTGTAAAGTGTACAATCGTATGCTTTAGATAAATGATAGGTAGAAATATAATGCATAACCTTATGGCATACATACATACACACACATACACACACACATAAAATAAAAAATACATTTTATTGTTTGAGATAAAGTCTCATGAAGACCAGGAGAAGCCTCAAATTCACTATATAACCAAAGATACCTTAACTTCTCCTGCCTCAACCTCCCATATACCAACTACAGACAAAGGCCACCGTGCTGATTTTGATCTATCGTGAACACTAGAATAAGAATTTATAAAGCATCCAATAAAACAAATGTAAGAGGTTGAGAACCACAGAACTGATTTGGGCTCAATGCCCAGAGAAACCTCAGACTGAGATGTCTGTGACTAATGGCACACTAGACCATCTATGAGCTGAACTTCATAGTTGAGGCAGACACACATGTCATAGCATTAGGACTAATTTGTACTTAACTGTAGCAAGGTTGCCCATAACAAAGCCATTTTGCATACCAGTTTATATAAGACAATGTATAGGAATGTTTGCTAATGTACAGTTAAGAACCGTAGCTATCTAGGACTGGGGAGGGGATTCAGTCAGGCTCTGAAGAATGACCCTCCCCCAGGTTGTTCCTTGACCTCCAAATCCAAGTACAAATGTATGCTCACAGGGGTAGCCATCCATCCAGTCATTGTCAGATTCTCAAGAACCCAACTGTTCATTGGAGTAGGGTAGCTACAATATTCATTGCTGTGTTTTGCTTTGGTTACTCGGTGGGAAAAAAAATAAAGAATTGACAAGAGATATGGTAGGCACAACTGGTTTTCGTTTTGGAAGGCAGACATTTTTGGCCTCTTGAAAAGTTCAAGGTGCAAATTAGAAACTCTCACCACAGAGGAAAGAGACAATCTCTGTCAATTAAGGCCAGCCCCGACCCTGTTCTTGAGTGATGAAGACCCTTGCTGCTCCAGCTTCACACCTTGCCACCCTGGCTTCACACCTCGTCTGTGAGTCTCTGTAAGGGTGCAGCTCCACCACCACCCACATACAGGCAAGCTGCTGAGAGCTGTGTAAAGTTGACGAGCCACAGGAAGGGCTGACATCCGCATTCTTGAAGCCCTGCTCAGAGACCAGCTGGAGAGCTGGAGCATTATTTCAAAACCTGCCCTATTCCTTCCTTTTCTCCTCTTCGTTTACTGACACGGGGGTGACACACGCGCACACACACACATTTGGAATGCACAAAAATGTATGTCTGTGTATTTCTCCCTGTTCTTTCTGGTTATATTTCATTTTCTGCAAATGTGTCCAATTATTTTTTTTAGCTGGAGAACTTTTATATGACCCTTGGCCATATAAATTTTTTATTAAAGTAAACATTTTTTACAAATTGTTTACACATTAAACAGTGATAGCTCATACAGAAATTTATTTTTAAACAATTTGTTGGCATACGTATAATTTTAGCATTTGTTCATGATGAAAGGAAATCTGTACACTAACAAGATGTTCATTTAGATTTGAATCAAGAACTAAGTTTTAGCTGAGTATTTGATTCTGTAGGGCACAGCATCGTCAACATTTTTCATAGCTGATAGTTTGATATTGTAGCTGGCAAGGTTGAGTATGCCACTTTGCATAAATCCATAGCCAAAAGCCCAAGAGAATGTTTAGAACCATTCAGAAATTGTTGGAAATTTTGTCCCAGTCTCAAGAGAAAATTTTTTGCAAATTTTTCAGATAAAACTCAAATCAGCAATTTCAAAATCAAGGTTTAAAATAAAACATTCACACAATACAATCACCAAATATCCTAATTTGTTACATGCTAAGAAGCGACGTAGGGTGAAAAGGCATTGCTTTCTGTAATTAAATCATTTAGGTTTCTCCTACAAGAGCAGAAGATCTCCTATGCACAGTAAAACACGGCAGCGGTAACATTCAGCGTGCAGTTGGAGCTGAACTGTCCCAGGCAGTGGTCAGTCCCAATGACAGGGGTGACTCAGGCCCAGTGTGCTATCCCATATGCAGTTCAGAATCAAGGCTGCAACACGGGCTAGCCCTGCTAGAAAACATCTCAGCTTTGTTACACATTTTTGTTGTTGTGATTTAGAAATCTTTTACTTAAATGTTGCCGAATTTTCCACGATGCCTGCCTACTCCTAAGCTTCAATTATGTGACATAATGCCATGGCCCACTGGGGTTGGTGCTTAGGAAGTATCCTGGAGTATAGGGTCACAAAGATCTTCGTTTGGTTGCAGGCTGCCCTAGACTAGCTGAGCAGCCTTACTGTCACCTTACTTCTGATTTTTCGCTTATCACCTACCTCGGGATTATTTTGGGTGTTGGAATCACATCTCTGGGTGTGCCTGATGGGAGGCAGGCATCATTTAGAACTTGTTTGGTTCCTTCATTTTCTTTGCCCTCATCTCCTCACCCACACTCTCCTCTCTCTTTTCCACCTTTATCTCCTTACCCCAACCTGAAATGTGCAATAGGAGAAAAGTGTGTTTTAAAGTCTTATTTATTACTCTGTGTGTGAGCATGCCACTATGCACACGTGTGTCAGTGAGAGGCCCAGCTGCCTATTCTGACTTCTTTTTTTCTACCTCACCTGACTTCTCAGATCACCAAGCTTTTGGAGCAAACACCTTTATCCACTGGACCATCTCACTGGCAATATATTCTAAAATATTTTTACCTTAATTGATTCATTTTTAAATTTGGAAATCTCATGACATAGAACCTCTTAACATTTTTTTCTTTAAAATTTGTATTTATTCTTCTTCATATAATACATCCTGACTACAGCTGCCCCTCCCTCCACCCCTCCCAGTCACTCGCTCCCCCCACCTTCCATCTCCCCCACACACACCCCCCATCTCTCCCAGAGAACAGTAAGCCTTTCAGGATATCAATGGAACACAACACAAGCCACACTAAGATCAGACACAAACCCTACATCAAGGATGGGTGAAACAACCCAGTAGGAGGAAAATGGTCCCAAGAGTAGGCAAAAGAGTTAGAGACACCCCTACTTCCACTGTTGGGAGTCTCCCCAAAACACCAAGTTAACAACCCTAACACATATGCAGAGGGTCTAGTGCAGGGCCATGCAGACTCCTGATGCTGCTGCAGACTCAGCCTCCATGACCCCTCCTTAGTTGATTCCACTGGTGGTGTTCACCTCGAGGAGGAGTCTTTGACCGCTCCAGCTAGTAAGTGTTGAAAATTATTGGGGCTGGAGAGATGGCTCAGTGGTTAAGAGCACTGACTGTTCTTCTGCAGGACCTGAGTTCAACTCCCAGCATCCACATGGCAGCTAACAACTGTCTGTAATTCCAAGATATGACAGCCTTACACAGTTATACATGCAGGCAAAACACCAATTCACATAAAATAAATATTTAAAAAAGAAAAGAAAATTATAATGAACTTTTTTCCTCCCAGTATCTAAAGTGGTTTCCTTATTCCTAAACTGGAGCTATTCCTTACCTGGCGCCTTGAGAAAGAGAGGACACAGAGAAGAAAGTCAGCAGGGATGTGCATGTAGCTAACTGGATGTTCTGGGGGTGAGACTGAACAGGATTCAACCAATCAGCACTGCCCAGGGTGTTCAATGGCAAAGGGGAGAAGGGCCACAGCCACACCCAGCTATCAGTCGTGAAGTGGCGCACCCTGGGCATTCACCTCTGTCTTTGCAGAAGACCCTCATGAACAGGCAGACAAGCCCAGCCCCGTGTATGTGCTTTTGTTTCTCTAGGAAGAGGGAGGGATCTAAGACATGAAGCATTGTCTCAGACCTTTCTGGAGCCATTTCCCAGCTTTTGTGCTACTCTCTTGGGAATTTTTCTGTCTTTGATAAAAGTAACAGGCTATGCTTCTTCGGAGTGACAGGCTACAAATTTCCCTCTGGAGCTCTTGGTAGTGGGTCGTGTTCATTTTATTTTATTTTATTTTTTAAAGGTCTACTTATTTATTATGTATACCAGTATACAGAAGAGGACACCAGATCTCATCATAGATGGTTGTGAGCCACCATGTGGTTGCTGGGAATTGAAGTCAGGACCTCTGGAAGAACAGTCAGTGCTCTTAACCTCTGAGCCAGCTCTCCAGCCCCTCATTTTATTTTTTAATTTTTTTTAATTTACTTTAGTATGAATGCACGCATGTGTGCTTACTCAAGGAGGCCAGCAGCGAGTGTCTGACCTCCTGAATGTAGAGTCACTGGTGTTTGTGGTGTAGGTGTTGAGTACTGACCTCAGCTCCTTGGAAAGGCCAGCAAGTGATCCCGACCACTAAGCCATCTTTCCAGCCCCCATCGTGGTCTTTATTTCTTTTCTTCTTATTTTATTTCTGTTCATGTTTATGTATGCACACCTCTCTGTGTTGTGTATCTGTTCACATATGAGTTACCTGTCTCCTCAGGCCCGTACCTGAGGCTAACCCAGAGTGAAAAATCAGAGGTCAGATTACATTAGCTAGAGTCAGGTGGGATGGCCTTGGGCCCCATAAACTCTTTCTTGGCTGGCCCCTCCTTCCTTCCTTCCTTCCTTCCTTCCTTCCTTCCTTCCTTCCTTCCTTCCATGTCCTGCATAGGTTCATAGGGAGTGGTATTATTTGAAAGGATTAGGACATGTGGCCTTGCTGGAGTAGGTGTGGTCTTATTGGAGGAAGTGTATCACTGGGGTGGTCTTTGAAGTTTCAGAACGTCACGTCAGGCCCAGTGGCTCACTCTCTTCCTGCTGACTGCCAGTCCAGATGCAGAACGCTCAGCTACCTCCCCAGCACCATATCTGCCTATATACTGTATACTTTTTGCCATGATAATAACGGACTAACCCTCTGAACTGTAAGCCAGTTAAGTCAACCCCAGTTAAATGGTTTCCTTCCTAAGAGGTGCTGTGGTCATGTTACCTCATTATAGCAATAAAACCTTCACTTCAGAGCCCTGGATATCCTGGATCTCACTATACAGACCATTCTGGTCTTGAGCTCACAGAGATCTGCCTGCTTCTGTCTCTTGAATACTAGGATCAAAAGCATCTATCACCATGCTCTGAACAGAGATACTGAGTTTTTAAAAAATATTTATTTATTTATTATGTATACCAGTGTACAGAAGAGGGCACCAGGTGTCATTATAGATGGTTGTGAGCCACAATATGGTTGCCAGGAATTGAACTCAGGACCTCTGGAAGAACAGTCAGCGCTCCAAACTTCTGAGCCATCTCTCCAGCCCCCCAGAGATACTGTTTTTACCTCATCTTTTATGTAATGACTGTGGAGTTGACCACATTCTCTTGGGTGTCTTCAGTCCTTATGCACCTTAGTGTAGAACTTCAAGGCTGCCATGCTCCTCTCTCCTCGCCCTTTCCAATGGACCATGTCAAGGGCTACTCATGAAATTCTCAGAAATTGCAATCAAATGCATGTCCAGTGAGGTCAAAGACCTGTGCCTAAATTGTTAGTGTTCTCGTGTGACATCCTTTGCCACAAGAATGAGAAATGAAATCTCACTTTGAAAGATTTGGGAGCCCTGGGTTCACACATTTGCTCACAGATGTTCAGTAGGCAGGGCTGAGCAGGTAAAGGAGAGATCAGTATGGGCTGTTCATTCAGAGCTCCCCATGTTCAAGAGATAGAATGAACCCTGGTGGTGGGAACACAGTTGGCCAGGGAGAGCAGAAAGGGGGTACCTGAACATTGAGAATGGCAGACGTGGACAATGAGCATGACTACATAGAACAAGGCTCACGGCTACTAATATTAAGCTAAATCAGGACAAAAGTCACACACACAGGTCCCAGTGCAGTTCAGTGGTAGAGAAATGTGTGAGGTCATATGTTACATAAAGAAAGCAACCCCAACATGTATCTCAGGTGTGTGTCTTTCTTCCTAATGGCTTCTGCCAATCTCCATCAGCATACCCTAAGAATGATTCATTTTACCTTCTCATTTGTTTTACATGCTTTAACTTTAAAACTATGTTGGAGTCTGTCGTTCTTCAGCATGGACTGGGAGATTTTTAAAAAGGGCTCCTTTGGGATCTCCTTTAATCTATTTCACTTGATTTTTATTTTAGTAATATCCAGAGGAATATTCATATGTGACTAAGCCTGAAATAATAAAGCATCAAATAATTATATTTTGGGGAAATAGGTCAATTCATGGCTACAATTAAGAGGCATCATGGTGTAACAATAGTTCTTTCTGGATATTGAGCATCAATACTGTTGCCACCTCATCTATGCCGTGTGCTTTTATATGTGTGTGTGTGTGTATGTGTATGTATGTGTGTATACATGTGTATGTGCGTGTGTGCATGCATGTGTGTGTTTGTATGTATGTGTGTGCATATGTGTATGTGTGTATGTTTGTGTGTATGTATGTATTTGTGCGCATGTGTGTGTATACGTGCATGTATGTGTATGTATGTGTGTGTATACATGTGTATGTGCGTGTGTGCATGCATGTGTGTGTATGTATGTGTGTGCATATGTGTATGTGTGTATGTTTGTGTGTATGTATGTATTTGTGCGCGTATGTGTGTGTATGCATGCATGTATGTGTATGTATGTGTGTATGTGCAAGTGTGTGTATACCCATGTACCATGGGGTACCTGTAGAGGTCAAAGACAACTTTCTGGAATTGGTTTCTTCCACCTTGTAGGTCTGGGAATCAAATTCAGTTCACCATGTTAGATGATAAACATCTTGGCCGCAGAGCCAGCTCATAGACCCAATTTCATGTATGTTTAGCTTGATATTAAAGATTAAAGATGTAGAAATATTTGAGGGGCATTATGTGAAGACTGCGTTGGTAGTTGGACAAAATTCTACTAACGAGATACTTTAGCTGTACTTCATCTAATGAGAGTAAAACCACGCGAATTCTTCCTAAATTAAGAGCCTTTTGTAGGCTGACTTCTCTAAGCCCAGGTTTATCTGGGACAACCGAGGGGCCATGAGTTGCTGCTGCCACCTGGTGGTCAATATGGATAACTAACATCTGCCCCAAACCCACTCGGGAGCATCCTGCTTGAAGTTCTGCTCTGTTTAATGAAGTCTTACTGTACTCCTAGGAGGGCCAAGCAACGTGACAATTAGTTGGGGAACATATATGTCTCCACCTTTTCTTTGTTTTACCGTTTACAATCAAGTTTATTTATCCCCACACGGTTTCGCTCTTGGGACTCATACTCTCCTCCTTCTCCCATTCACCAGTCTTTTCCCATCATCCTCCGGTCTCGTTTCTTGCTGGGCTCCCAAATTTGTCTTTTCTTTTCTGAGGTCCCTTTTTTTGTGTGTGCTATCGGTAACATGACCCACAACTTTAAAGCATAAGTGTTCTGCCTTTAGACATTTCCCCCAGATAAATTAAAATCCTAAACTTTTATGATTTTTTTCCATTACCTTCTAAATGCCTCAGAAAACTCTAGAATTCTCCAGCAAATTCTTTCGCCTTTTCATCTAGCTGTGCTGTTTGTGCGCCCTTTACACACATTTTATGAGGCACGGACACAGAGGAAAAAGATTGGCTCGTCTCTTCCATTTCCAATTTTCTAGAAATAATAAATGTTGCTTTTTACTATTTTTATCATAAATATTCAAATCATTTCAACTCACTCTGGATTAAATCAGCCTTCTTAAGGGTGTTTGCGAATATAATCATTAGTAATAAAACTGTTTGGGGGAAGAATTTATTCTGAATTTGAACAAATAGCTTAAAAGCTTTGGAAATGTAGTCTACTTCACAGAGGCCATTTTCTGCAACTGAAAAATCAGATAAATCAGTGGCTATTTTGTTTATAATAGAAAAATATTTGCTACTTCCAAGAGTAATTTATCATGCACTCTAAATAATGTGATTTTTTTTTCCAATGCATTTTAAACTGGGATTTGAGTGTGGAGCATTTTCAAGCAGTGGTGTTTATAAAACCCCAAAGACACCACAATCACAACCACCAACATTCAGAGAATTCTGAGCAACATCACTGTTTAAGAAATCTGTTTGTTCCAAGGATGCAGTTATTCAAAATGTCCTTACTTGTAAGTAAAATAAACAACATCACGACACATCGTGGCATGGGATATGTTACCTTCCAAGAAGTCCCTAAAATTTTTGGTGAGATTGGTATGGATAGGTGTGATTTTGATTGATAGACACACAAACTCCTCTGTACCTCCCTCCCTCCCTCCCTCCCTCCCTCCCTCCCTCCCTCCCTCTTCTCTCCTCCTCCTTCCTCCCCCCCCCAGGGTCCCTCAGAGTCCTAGGATTCCCCATAGACCAGTCTATCTGCCTTTGAATCAGATCACCTGTGATCCACCTGTCTCTGCCTCCCAAGTGCTGGAACTAAAAGTACACACACAATGGCTATACCTATGGTTTAGTTTTTTAATACCCAAAGGCATCATCGTTCTTAATTTACTTAGTCAGTGCTGTGTATGTATGTGCTTGTGTGTGCAGGTAGACCTGTGTGTGTCTGTGAACGTGCACAGAGGCCACGGAACAACCTCAGGTGTAATTCATTCCTCTGGGCCCATTCAGCTAGCTTGCTTATTCACTTATTTATTTGACAGGCTCTTTCACTGGCTCCACCCTCCTAGGACTGGGATTAAAGGTGTGCACCACCACAGCAATCTAGCTAGTTTTCTTTCTTTAAAAAAGTTTACATTAATTAATTAATTCCCCGTGTCTGCTTGTGTGTACACTGCTGTCACGCCTGGTGCTTGCTGAGGTCAGAAGGAAGCTCAGGTCCCTTGGAACTGGAGTTGACTGTGAACCATCCTGGGTCTTTCACAAAATACATAAGTGCTCTTAACCACTGAGCACATAACCTTAATCCCCTCCACCCCAACACACACACACATTCGTAGGGCTGGAGACTGGACCTCAGCTCTTTGTGTTTACAGGGCAAATATTTCTACTAGCTGAAGCATCCCCTAGCTTTATATAGTCCATGTTTGCTGGATTTAGTGACAAGCCTGAAGCTTCCTTTGGTCTTCATTTCTTCATCCCCTCTGCCATCTGGGTGGGAGCATTTCCATTTTCTTTTATTTGTAGTGCTGGAGTAGAATCCAGGCCTCAGAGCATGCTGTAACCTGCTCTGTGACTGAGCGACACCCCAGTACTCTATTCTGCTTGTTCTTAATGTCTCCTGAACATGCCTCTCAAACCATAATACATCGCATCGGATCTGCATTACTAGTGCTAACAGCTGTGTCCCAATGAATGAGCTCCGAGGACAATACGCTCAGAGAAAGAAGCTGGCCGAAAAAGGAAAAAGGACAGCTACGGTCATCCTTCTTAACCGAGGGACCTAGAGGCCTCACAGTCATCAGGACTGAAGGCCATGGCAGTTGTCTGGGGCTGGGGTGGTAAGAAAGCCCAGCTGCTTCGGTTCAGACCTGAGATTTTTACAAGGCTAAAGGAAGTCTATGGCGGGATGGCAGTAGACTGTGACCGTCTTGCATGTTACTGAAGATGAGTGCCTTTTAAAGCAGTTAAGATGATCGTTTTTATATTATAACTTAAATACAACCTAAATACAAAATCAGGCTACAAAATAACATGCTATCAAATTCTGCTTTTATAGATTCTAATAAGGCAAAGTTGTACATTTTTAGACAGTGGTATCAAAGAGAACAAGGAGTGATTCTCATGCACACCAGACAGTGGGTTACTATCTTTGGTAGAGAAGCGCAGCGTGATGAGAGGGTTTAAGGGTTTGGGTGGGTTGTTGTTTTTTCTTGTGGAGCTGGAATCTGTATCCACGTATTCAGGACCTTCTGCACATTGAGTGCTCTTATATAACGCTTTGTCTACAATCACCACCTCTTCCTCCTCCTCCTCCTCCTCTTCTTCCTCTTCTGCATTTTCATCTTCTTCCTTTTTTTCTTCTTCCTTTATTTTTTTTCATTTTATTAAAAAAATTAAGTTTGGGGCTAGAGACATGTCTCAGAGGTTAAGAGCACTAGTTGTTTTTCCAGAGGTCCTGAGTTCAACTCCCAGCAACCACATGGTGGCTCACAGCCATCTATAATGGGATCTGATGCCCTGTTCTGTACTGAAGACATCCATGCACACAGAGCACCATAAACAAACATAATTAATTAATTAAAAGTGCTTTAAAAATTAATTTCACGTTATGAACCCTGATCACACTCATTTCCCAGTCCTTCCATGTCCACCTTCTTTGTGACCCCCCCAAAAAAAGGTAAAGAATAAAAACAGAACAAGACAAATTTGTGTTATCTATACATTCACTGGAGCGTTGTCAAATTCTCAGTGGCCTGCTCCTTAACTAGAACTGAGTTTCCCGTCTCGCGCTCCTGCATCCTTGTCCTGCTGGAAACCATCAGTCCTGGAAAGCTACAGGCCAGGTCTTTAGCACAGTGTCTAAGAGTTCTTGTCAATGGCTTCAAGGTTGCTACTGTTGCGGGGTGGGGAATTGTGATTAGTTATGTGAATATTTGGTTTAGCCTACTCCTTAACTGTAATATACATATATTTTAATATTTCTGTATTTAGTATATTTTTAAATAAAATTGAAAGCAACACTGCAGCAAAAGCAATGACCAGTTTGCTGGCTACGTTGTCCAAAGGTTTCTCAGCCACAGGATTTTTTTTGCAGCATTCCTGATGGTTTTTGACTCCCACTGAGGGAGGAGACGAGGGTGTAAGGAGGCTGGTGTGTGAAACGGATGGGCTGTGTGGTACCTCATACCTTGTCATAAGGCTTCCTTTGTAATTCTTCAGCTGAAAGAGCACCAAGGGGTGAACAAAGCCAGACACAGCAGGACAAATTCTGTATCATCCCATGTCCATGAGGTACGGAGAGAGTTGTTGGGTCTGCAGAGGCCCAGGGTGATGCCAGGAGCTGGAGAAATAGGATGGGAAGTGAGCATTTGATAGGTACCATTTCTGTGTGGAGTGACAGAAAGGCTGTGTAAATGGGGATGGTTGTGGAAAGATGTGGAAATTTTCAATGTCTAAGAAATTTTTTAGATTCATAGGTCTAAGAAACTGTTAAAGTGATATGCATATTGTACTAAAATAAAAGAATTACAATAAAGTGAATTTCTTTTTTTCTTTCTCCCTTCCATCCTTTCTTCCTTCCTCTGTAGTGCTGGGGATTGAACTCAGAGCCTTGCAACACTTGCTAGGCAACTACATCCATGGCTACATTTGGATATTTATTTTCTTTGGGGGGCGGTGGTTTGAGACAAGATTTCTTTGTGTAGTCCTGGAACTCAGTCTATAGACCAGGTTGGTCTTGAACTCACAAAGACCCACCTGCCTCTGCTTCTTGAGTGCTGGAATAAAGATGTGTGCCATCAATGTTTTTATGTTTTTATGGGTACAAGAGATGAGGCCTTGGACAAACTGTAGCATGGAGAACAGAGATCTCTACACAGGTCAGAGTCAACAACCTGAGTGAAATGGGCTAGGAAACACTCTTGGCTGCAAATTATGTTCATTTCATGACTAGTAATAGTCAGTGAGTATGTTTTCTGTAGACTCTCACTGAGAGAACCACTTAGCTTTCTTCTCAAAGGAGAAGACAATTATACTCACTTGGAAAAACCAGGTTACAAAAACCAAAAGGAAGTCAAGAAATGCACAATGATTGGGCTAAATGTGAAAAGGACTATCATAATGATAATAATAACACTCTGAAAGCATGAAGAGAGTGTTATAACCCAACTAATGAAAAGGTGGACATGAGTTATTAATGTTATGGGGACTTTAGAATTCCTTCTTATGTCCTGGTCATAGCTAGGAACAGGCTCAGGATGTTGACTGACTTTCTGTTGTAGGTCACAGACACATCTTAAATTTTTTTTTTATAAAGATTTTATTTATTTATTATGCATACAGTTTTACAGAAGAGGGCGCCAGACCTCATCATAGATGGTTGTGAGCCACCATGTGGTTTTGCTGGGAATTGAACTCAGGTCCTCTGGAAGAACAGTCAGTGCTCTTAACCTCTGAGCCATCTCTCCAGCTCCACATCTTAAAAATTTAAACATAACTCCTAAATGAGTGAGGGTAAAGACACAACTACTTTAAACTAAGTTGAAAATAAAAGAGGGTTGCTGAAATGATTATTTACCAGAAGAATTGAAAAGAGAAAGAGAAACAGAAAAACTCAGGAATCTATCAGATGTAATAGAATTGAAGTATACCCAATGTCTTAGTTGTTCAAACAAACATAAATGAACAGAGCTCAGTGGTTAAAGAACACACCACAACAGCCTGCGCTTGAATCCCCAGAACTTGCATAAAACGCTGGATGCAATGAGATGGAGAGGAGCCTGGAAGGTGGCCAGCCAGTGAGCCGGGCATAAGAAGGAAAACTGAGAGATTTTTGCCACAGAAATAAGGTGGAAGGCAAGAATGAACTCGAAAGTTGTTACCTGACATTCACACCTGTGTTTCCACTCCCACATGTATCACACACACACACACACACACATATATCACAGACACACATACACCATACACACACACCATACACATACACCGTACATATACACATACATCACACACACACCATCACACACACACATACACACACCATATAGTCCCATACCATATGCATACACATACATCACAGACATACACACACACATATATATACCATTCACACACACACACACCATACACACACTACACACACACACCATCACAGACAAACACACACCATGTACTATATACACCATACACATAAAACAAAATACTATTTTGTTTCCTTCCTTCCTTTCTTCCTTCTTTTCTTCTTCTTTCTTTTTGTGACAGGGTTTCTCTGTGTAATCCTGGCTGTCTGGGAACTTGCTTTGTAGACCAGGCTGGCTTCAAACCCACAGAGATTCCCTTGCCTCTCTGTCTGCCTAGTGAGCACAGCCACAGATGCAAAGTGCAGCCAATGGCAGAAAATGTGAGAAATGAAATAATTGTTTATAAGAGAGAGTCTTTAGTCTTCCTGCTTCTGCCTTCTGAGAGCTGGATTCCAGCTGTGCACCACAGCTGCTGGCTTTCTAGGGGGGTGCTGTGGTTTGGGTCACCCTCTTGGTGATAGCACAGACAGCATTTGCTCAACTGATCTAGCTCTCCAGCCCTCTTTCTCAAGACAGCATCTCATAATATGGTGTGGCTAACCTTAAACATAAGGTTGTTCTGCATCAGCCTCTCCAGCCCTTGGAATAACAGGTGCTTATCACCGCACCCACCTTAAGAAAAGACTTTAAATTGTCATTTCCTATAACTAACAAAAAGAAAATAGATAAAAGTTTAATATATGTGGCCATTCTTGGTGGTCAACTTGACTACATCTGGAATTAACTAAACACCAAGTGGCTACATACATCTGTTAGAGACTTTTTTTTCCCAGTTAAATCATTTAAAGTGAGAAGACCAACTTTTCATCCAGATCTTTTGAGGTGGGAAGATCCATCATTAATCTAGGTCACACCTTGGAAGAAGGAAACTTGTTCTCTGTCTGCTTGTACTTGAAGAGAGTAAACTTAACTCAAGAAATCCCATTTTGTATTCTAGTAGCCATTTTGTACTATGGAGGTAAAATAGAGTTCAGTTTCACTTTCCTGTCAGGGGCTTGCCCAGTTCCAAGAAAGAATGAGCTAAGCACTGTCTAAGGACATCTGGATGATCCAACCCTAAGGCAGTAAAACGGCCACCCCACCCAGGTGGGGTCCAGGAATGTTAAACTGTAAAAAGTTTTTAGCACGAACCAGCCAATCAACAGCACATTTGCAGCCTTGACCCCAAGTAACCCTGCCTTGTGGTTTTTGCCTATAAAAAGCTTGTGTAATTTGGGGTGCTCAGCCTCTTCCTTGCGCAGCACATCCGGTGCAGTTGTGGGGAACAAGCTCCCTGCCTGGCTTGTATTGTGCTGACAATAAACTTTGCTGTTGCATTTGGGACATCTCTGTCTCCGGTGGTCTCTCTGGAATACTGAGCTTCAGGCATTACAGTACTCACTCTAGAAAGTCCATTTCTTCACTGGCTTGCTTTTTTGGGTTTCCAATGTAGACTGAAGACCAGCTGAGACATCCAGCTTTGTGGATTCAACTGGAGTTTTGCATCTTCTGTTGGGAGACAGCTAGTGTTGGACTAGCTGGACCACAGCCTGTAAACTATTCTAATAAATTCCTGTTTTCCACATAGATTCAGTCTATTAGTCTGTCCCTCTGAAATCCTAATCTAGTACAGACATTTGTGATTTCAGTAACTGTGGTGGTCTGAATGAAAATAGCCCCCATAGACTTATATAGAGTGGCACTATTTGGAGGTGTGGCCTTGTTGGAGTGGGTGTGGTCTTGTTAGAGGAAGTGTGTCACTGTAGAGGTGGGCTTTGAGGTCTCAAGTATGCTCAAGATACCACCCAGTGTCTCAGTTCACCCCCTGTTGCCTTTGGATCATGATGTAGCACTCTCAGCTCCAGCACCATGTCTGCCTGCATGCTATCCGCCACGCCTCCTGCCATGTTTTCCTTTATGGTGGAGCTTGTCTTCAATCCCAGCACTTGGGAGTGAGAGGTAGATGAATCTCTGTAAATTCAAGGCCAGCTTGAACTTAAGTGAGTTCCAGGACAGCCAGAGCTGTTGCACAGAGAGACTCTGTCTTGAAAAACAACAACAAAAAGTTGCCATGAGCATGGTGTCTCTTCACAGCAATAGAAACCCTAATCAGATAATGCTATTTTTTCAATTTCTATGCATCTAATTTCTTCTTTCTTTAATTTGTATTTTTAAGATTTATTTATTTATGCATATGAGTGCTCTGTTTGCATGTTCTAAATGACAGAGAGAGCATCAGACAGAGCAGGGCCTCAGAGCCCATTATAGATAGTTGTGAACCACCATGTGTTTGTTGCTAGATATTAAACTCAGGACCTCTGGAAGAGCAGCCAGTGCTCTTAACCACTGAGCCATCTATTTAGACTCCCAACTCTCAATTTCTTTTTAAATTCCATATATATTTTAGATTTGGTTCTAATCTTTCTGTGTCTGAATTATGTGATGTAGCACAATAATGTCTTGTAGGTTCTTTCATGTTGATCCAGATAATATAATTTGATTTTTTTAGGGATAAGTACTATATAGTTGCTGTGATAAAATTCCTGACATAGGCAATGTAAAGGAGGAAGGGAAAATTTCAGCTGACACGCTCAGTTGGCAGGAAGGAACAGCTGTGGGAGGTCGGGGCAGCCTATCACAGGGTATCCACTGTCAGAAAGCAGAAAAAGATGAATGTTTCTGCTCAGCTTGCCTCCTCTTTTTCCAAGTCCATGGGATGGTCCTGACCACACTTAGGATCATCACACCTCTACAGAAATTTCCTCAAAACCATACCTGAACAAGTGTCTCCCAGATGACTCCAAATCCAGTCAAACTGACAATGGAAATTAACCATCACAACTAATATTTCACCATGGAAGTGAAGGGTTTCCTTTACCCATTCTGCTGCTGACAGAAACTTTGATTCCATATCGAGGCTCCTGTGACTAAGGTCATAACACAGAAAGACATCCTCTGACACTGTTTCCAGTTGCTATAATACAGTCCCAGAAGTGGGTTGCTGGATCATATGGTCGTTCAAGTTTCACTTTATTTAAGGACCATTCACACCATTTCCCATAATAGCCATACTCACCAACATTCCCTCCAACAGTGCACAAGCATGCTTTCCTCTGTCCTTGCCAGTCCTTTCTAAAAGAAATGATGTCTCATTACAGTTTAGTCTTCTACCTTTTTCTGATGCTTAGTGATGCTCAGCATCGTCTCATGAGCCTCTTAACCATCTATATCCTTCTTTCTTTCTTTTTAAATTTATTTATTATGTATACAGTATACAGAAGAGGGTACCAGATGTCATCATAGATGGTGGTGAGCCACCATGTGGTTGCTGGGAATTGAACTCAGGACTCCTAGAAGAACAGTCAGTGCTCTTAACCTCTGAGCCATCTCTCCAGCCCCTATATCTTTCTTTCAAGGAGTGTTTGGGACTTGTGCTCATTTTAAACTTGGATTCTTTTTGTAACATTGGATTGTTTGAAACACATTTGGGACATTAACCTCCTACTAAATGTCTGATGGCAAGTACTTGCCCTACTCCCTGGTGTGTGTGTGTGTGTGTGTGTGTGTGTGTGTGTGTGTGTGTGTGTGTATTTGTGTGTTTCTCTGTGTGTGTGTGTGATCTGGGTGTGTGTCTGTGTGTCATCTCTGTGTGTCTGTGTCTCTGTATGTGTGTGTATGTTTCTCTGTGCGCATGCCTGTGTGTGTCTCTGTGTCATGTGTGTGTGTCTGTGTCTCTCTCTGTGTGTGTTGTCTGTGTGCTAGAGGTCAACCTCAGGTATTGCTCATTTTGTGACATTGTTTCTCATCAGCCTGGGGCTCATCTACTAGACTAGGTTGGATGACCAGCAAGTCCCTGCCCTACTCTTGAGATAACAGTCACACACCACCAAAGATGTTTTACCTTTGGTTCCAGGGATTGAACTAAGCACCCCCCTTTTTGTTCCCTTTTGCTTTTATTCCCTGGGAGTTTCCTCAGACCAGATTTATGGAGCTTTCTTCCAGTAGCTACAAGTTTCAGAAGTTATGAGTTCAGTTTGAGTGGACTTTCATAAACAGTAGGAGGTAGTTTCATTCTTCAGCATGTAAATAACCAGTTTTTACAAAACGTTTTGTTGATGGGAATGTCTTTCTTTCTGCTGCTTGTGAAGTAAAAAAAAAAAAAAAAAAAAAACCTAGCCATAAGTGCTGGAGTGATTGGGTGACCTCTCTCCCTCCCTCCCTCCCTCCCTCCCTCCCTCCCTCCCTCTCTTCCTGTTCAATTTGTTTAGAAATCTTTTTGTGCCAGCACTTTTCTGTTTTGATTATAATGATTTCATTATATAATCTGCAGTTGAGTTGGGTGATGAGCTCTCCCAGTGGCTGTTGCTGCTTCCTCCTCCTCCTCCTCCTCCTTCGTCCCTCCTCCCTCCCTCCTCCTCCCTCCTCCAAGGCTTCTTTAGTTGTTCAGATACTTTTGTGGTTTTGTATGAATGTGATGATTGCATTTTTCTTTTTCTTAAAAAATGATTTGGGGATTTGATAAGGATGAACTCATTTAACTAACTATATCCTTCCCATTCTTGTACCTTAATCCAGTTTATTTGAAATTAATATCAGGTGGATAATTTTTATATCTTTAAAAATTAGAAAAAAATTTTCTAAAAGTAACAAATAAAAAAAATTTATAGTTGAACAACAGTTACTTAGAAATTTGAACAGCAGCTGAGCATCTTCCGTGATTCGTACATTCTTCTATGCATTTCTGTGTGTTAGCTTATTGAATCCTCTATACCATCCAGAAAGAACTGTTATTGACTCCACTGTATAAAGAAACAGAGGTAGAGTGGTTTAGTAACTTCCTAGGGTTACAGCCTCTTTACCACAACCCTGAATACTTTACTTGGAAATATATAAATGAGTGATTGTGCAATAGTTTTTATGTAAAACTGTGATTTCATGAAAAGTATAGCCATTTACTTAGGTATCTTAGCACAAAGAAGATAGAAAAATTAATGAGATTAAACAGGAGATTTGTCTCCCAAATAGTGAAAGTGGCTAATAGCAAGGATTAATATCAGGGAATTAATAGGAAGCAGAAGTTGATTCAATATAAAAGGAGTGATTCAGAAGACTCAATGTAAAAACTTTATGTAATAGATGGAAAGGCTGCCAAGCCACACTCAGTATGAAAAGATGAGCCTGAGAATAAAATGAACATTCTTGTGAAAGACGTAGAGGTTTTGAGAAACTGTACGAGAATTTACAACTTAGAATTAGCAAATGGAGAAAAGATAAAATGGACAGTTCCTAAAGTAAATATAATTTACAAAAGTGGCCTTAGAAAGGAAAACAGGAGAATTTTATATATTAATAATCCTAAAATAATTCTATTGGGTAACTAAAAGTCAACCCATGAGAAGACGCCCAAACCTACAAGTGTTAAATTTGCAACAAATGGTTTTCTGCATAGTAGAAACTTGTTTTTAAGTTTTTTAAAAAAGAGTGAGAGTTAGTGAAATCACTTTATGAAAATCTACACCAGTAACTAGAATATCACATGACAGAAAAATTAAAAATGAATTTTACTTATGAATAGTCACCAAAATCCTAAGTAAATGTTGACAGATGAAGTCCAGCAACATAGAATTAAGAGAGTATTTCATGGGTGATTTGCACTTATCCTAGAGTACTGAAGTAGTTCTAAATGAGAATGCTGTGCTTATGCCATTCTTCCTATTAATAAGGGAAAAGATGGGTGCATCTCACAACAGTCAGAAACAGTAGCTAATGAAATAAAAAACATCACTTTGTGGTACCATTTGTTTAAACTAAATTGGGGCAAGGGGCTTCCTTTGCTGGCATTCCCCCCCCACATACACACCTTGATAAAAACAAGAGTCCAAAGCAAAGTTAAGGAGATGACAAGAAAAGCTGTGGAGTTTCTTCTCACATTTACTGAACCGGAGTGTTTGGTTCTAGATCATCTACATGTTAAATGAAAAATAATTAAAATAATTTATACAGGAAGTAGTAAGGATGTTTTATAAGATGAGACACTGGAGAAAGAATAGAAAACAAATGTTTCTTTTTTAAAAAAATTGAAAAGCTCAGGGTCTAGAGAGATGGCTCAGAGGTTAAGAGCACTGGCTGCTCTTCCAGAGGACTGAGTTCAATTCCCAGCATCCACATGGTGACTCACAACCATCCATAATGAGATCTAGGGTCCTCTTCTAGTGTGTAGGAATATGTATGCAGTCAAAACACTGTACACATAATAAAACAATTTGAAAAGCTGATAATAGGGCATTTTTATTTCAGGAAAAATATTAATTTAAACAACAAGAACAGGACTCATCTATGTAGTTCTGGTTATCCTGGATTTCACTATATAGATCAGGCTGGTCTTGAACTCACAGAGATCTGCCTCCTAAGGGCTGGAATTAAAGGTGTTTACCATCAGACTTCATTAGAAATTTAGTAAGCATGTAGAAACTAAAAATAGATTAAGAAAATGTTAGTAGATTTATCAAATAATGGGATTTAAAGTTTTTTCTTTTACATTTGCTTATTTATTGTGACTCTGTGTATTTATGTATGTGTGTGTGTGTGTGTGTGTGTGTGTCCATATTGTTAGTTTTTTGCACGTGGCGCATGTATGGAATCTCAACACCGGGAGTACCACTCGAGAGTTTATTACAGCAGCAGGCAGAGGTGCCGGAGAAAGGGAGCAGAGAGAGAGGAAGAGGAAGGGGACTTGTGTGAGCACTTTCTTTAACAGGGTGGGTGGGCCCATGTTTCCATAGCCACACCTAGGGGCGTAGTTGACTCTGTTACATTCCAGGTGAATGCAAGCTTTAGAAATCCTTACACATATCCCGCAGTGCTCTGAGGGGTCATTCTCTTCAGTGGCCCCCAGGGACTGACTTTAGGTCATTGGGCTTGGCAGCAATCACCTTTAGGTGATGATGAATCATCTCACTGGCCCCAATAAAGAAATTTTTTAAAAAATTGCCATTCACTTTAATGCGTTTGGACCCCTCCCCCAACACGCCCTTTGAAACTTAAACTGGGAAATGTTTCAGAATCAAACTTTTAAAACTTAATTTGACTGTAGTGAGGCCATCAGCAAGCAGATGTCAATATATCAACTGTACATCTTTATTTGAATTTATGATAGATTAACTCTGAAATTAATCTCACTTTTCTAATGCATTGTACATGTGGACATGTACCAAGTTCACCACCAGCAGGGACAACACTTATTAATACATTGATTTATTTCACTTATTCTACAACCCTGGAGCCTCTGAGTGGGTAAGGAATGAAACATGGGGAAGTGTTGCATAAGTTTCTGGCCTAGCCTCAAGGTCTGGACATGCCTGCAGCCACTTTGCCCCTCAAAATGACTCAGACACTTATATTAATTATATGTTATTCAGTCCATGCCTCAGGCCTAACCATTTCTTTTTTTTTTTTTAAAGATTTTATTTATTATGTATACAACATGCCTGTGTGCCAGAAGAGGGTACCAGATGTTATCATAGATGGTTTTGAACCACCATGTGGTTGCTGGGAATTGAACTCAAGACCTCTGGAAGAATAGTCAATGCTCTTAACCTCTGAGCCATCTCTTCAGCCCCCAGCTCAACCCATTACTAATCATCTGTCTTTCCAAGTAGCCGAGGTTCACTTGTGTTTTTTAAATGTTGATCCTTGGGCTGCTGGATTGTGTCTCTCTCTGACTCTGCTCTCCTTCCCCTTTATCTATGCTTGGTTTTCCCGCCTGCTTCTAAGATGCCTTGCCATAGGTCAAAGCAGTTCCTTTATTATCCAGTGATATTCACAGCGTACAGGAAGACATCCCACATCCCTGCTACTGCCTTTACAGTCAGTAAGGTTTGAGCAACAGAGAATGCAAAGGTTTAGGAAATAGAAAAAGGAAAAATGAAAGCTTATAAAGGATAAAAAATGGGGAAATAGGGAGACCAAAAGAAGATAAGGTGATAGAAACAAATGGCGGTTTGAATCTATGAGGACAGACTTACAGAAATAGGAAGTGCCCTTCGGCTCAAACTGAAATCTGGTCTGCAGTATTCAGGCTAGGAAAGTGGATCTGCAATCAGCACAATCCTTCTGATCATGTGATTACTGAAGTGAGAAAGCACCTGAAAGAGACCTCAGCTTGTTACATCTTATTTTCCTCACATTCATTAAATGGCTGGATATTTGGGAATAAATATCAGTTCTATTTTTAAGCAAGATCCAAATGACAGATAATTAATGAACTGTACTGATAATTACAGGATTTTAATATTTATAGACATCTGTCATTTTACATTTTAGGATAGTCTAACCATATGTGATGCTCCCTTTTAATAGTAGTAATTAAAGTTTATGAGCATATACTGTGAAGATGTAGCTCTGAATTGTCAGCTTGCTGAGCAGGAGCAGTTCTTGTTAATACGTTTCCTATTTGTCTTTTTAGTTTTTTGGAATGAGGTCTGTATTAATTCCTTTTCTATTGTTGTAGTAAAATGCATGACCAAAGCAACTTATAGAAGAAAGAGTTGGGCTAAAGTTTCCAGAGGGAGAGTCCATTACAGCAGGAAGTGGGACAGTAGTTGTGGTTGCTGGAGCAGCTGGGGGCTCTCATCTTGAAGAGCAAGCACAAAGCAGAGAGAATGAACTCAAAATGCTGTGAGTCTTATAACCCCAGTGACATATGCCATCCAATAAAGCTGCATCTCCCAAGACTCTCCAAACATTGCCATCAACTGGGGACCTACTATTCAAATGCCCAACACCATGGGGAACATCTCATTCAAACCAAGACTGAGTCTCACTATTTGCCTAGGCTGGGCTCAAACTCTTAGCCCTCTAGCCTCATTATTTTGAGCTGGAGTAGGCAGGTTCTAGATAGGTACTACTACGTGCATCAAACCTCCCATGTCTACTGTAGTTTTGTGACTAAGATGTACCATACAGTTCAGATCTGAAACTTACGATATAGTCCCAGGCTGACTTTAAACTTTCAATCTCTCTGTCTCAGCCTTCTGAGTGCTTATATTACAGATGTGTGCCACCAAGCCTAACGAAGATCATGAGCTTATTCTAGAATCTCATTCTTTGTTAAGTTTCCTGTGTATTTTTCTTCCGTTCTTTCTCTCTCTTTCTTTTTTCCTTTCTTTCAGACCAGGTCTTGAGCTTTATTATTTAAAAAAGCTGTATATTTTTATTTTGCTTTCTGACTCTGTGTTTGTGTCTTCAATACTTTTACAACAATTTTCTGCTCCTCAATAAGGAAAGCCCACTTGATCCGGTCATGGACACCCTTGGCACACATGGAACCACCATAGGCCCTGTTTACAGGCTTCTTTGTCTTAGACAAGCTCATAAGGATTTTCGGTCTCACAGCATGAACCCCTTGAGGTCTGCCTGGAAACACTCCACATTCGGACTTAGGTGCTTTCCCAACTTTCTTGGTATAGAGGTAAACGATCCTGTTGCCAGGGGTTCGAGATAGCCTGGTTTTGTTAGAGGCTGTATTGTAGGAAAGCCTATGACGGTATGTCAAGCCCTGGACTAGTTTGAGTGCCTCTCAGCACCATGCCCGGAAGAGCTTGTGCACTTTTCAAGTCTCAAATTCTGCCTTAAGGCCTCAGCACTGACCATATGTCTCTACTTGGTAATATCTATATATCTATCTATAATGGAGTCTCACCAATCAATATCAATTGTTAATAACAATTATTAAGAGTAATACTAAGATCAAAAGGTATACAATAGTAATACCTATAAATGTTACTGCCTAGGTCATTATTTCATATTTAACATTATATAATATGTGAAATGTATCAAAACTTTTCTAATGATTACTTTCTTAGTTCATACTGAGGTTTCAATTTTACATGCAGTAACTCTGCAGGATGCACGTCACAGGTTGAGACACACCTTTCTTGTGCCTAGCTTTCTTTTATCACCATGTGTAGCCTCCAAATTGATTATTATATCGTTAACATTCTCTTTTTGAAGCCTGTTTTAAATATTACCACAGACGATATGATTTTCTAAATCATATTTGAACCAGCCCTTGAGGCAACAAAAATGCTAGACACATTTTTAAAAAGTTTTAGCAAGAATGACAGTTTCCTAACTATTCTGGAGAAGTCTGTTCCTGGATATAAGCTGGGGAAAAGGGCATTCAATTAACTCAGAGACTATAAACAACCAAGGGTTACCTCACACATATATAGGAACTTCACTGTAACTAGAGCACTGGCTTAAGAAGCCAGTTGACCTTATTGATAACAAGCAGTACCTGCTGACATTCCAGAGAACCAACCATAATCTCTCTGACAAGTAGCCTGAATAGCCGGGACTTGATTAATAAATTATTATGTCCTTAATTTTAATCCCTACTTCTGACCTAGCACCAACAAAAGAGTCAAATATGAATCCATGAGCAAAGTCAGAGGGGCCTCCATTTTCCTTAGCAGCTTCCCATGCCAAGAGGCCCTGAGCAAGGCCTGGCCTTTTTCTTTCCCACCAAAGCTCTTTATTTTAGTTTTCTGCCTTGGTGTCTCTGCCGAGATGCAAGCCCACAGTAGTGACTCCTGCCTATAGCAACCTTGGAATAAATGACCTTTGTTCTCATGTAGTTGTCCATCATTTAATTTCTTCTCAGTTGATATATTAAGCACACATTGAGTGACCTCTATAGATGCTCGTTCTACCCAGGAGAAGACCTGGCTTCATGGATCAAACCATCAAATTGAGAAGCTAATACAATGACTTCAAGTAACTATAAAATAAGGTTCATTATTACAATGTGAGACTGAATTTTGTGATACCATGGTCTAGGTTTTAAAACCTACACCATGAAAAAATACTGACTTATTTCCACAGAGGTGGGAGTCTATTGTTTCATACAGGCAGGATGTCCAGTTTGAGAATGGCTTCCCATCAGCCTGAGAGAAGTCATATCAGCAGCATTCTCCCAGTGTTTCCTTGATGAGGACACCTTTCTCAAGATCCCAGACACTCTGAATTTCTCATACTGGTTGATGGTCCAGAGGAGAATGATTGAAACCTTTGCACTGTTGGGAGTATCCAAAACAGTAAGGGTTGCAATAAAGATTTCTTTCCCGCAAACCTCAGTAAGTGTTTTTACACGATTTTGCTTTCAGTTCAGTTAAATCCTTAACCCTGAGCTCTTGATTAATTATGGGGCCAGTGTGATGGAAATGGCATTTAACTTGACAGAATGAATTCATTTTCACAAACAATTAGATGCAGTACCACATAGGCCTTGTAAGTAGACTAAAGCAAAAATGGCTTTCCCCGCTCTAGACAGGGTTTCTCTGTGTAGCCCTGGCGGTCCCGGAGGTCATTCTGTCTGGTGATATATTGTGTACCTAATAAAGTTTGCCTGAAGAGCAGAAGGCAGGCTCAGCCACAGATTTAGCCATGAAGGTCAGGGAGTGGTGACACTCGCCTTTAATCCCAGAACTAGGAAGTTTGAAGCCAGGAAGTGCTATAGCTGGGCAGAGAAAGGTTTAGAAGGTCAGTGGGAGAGACAGAGCTTGACCCTTCCCTTTTGGCTGAGGACTCAGAGGCATCAGTCTGAGGATTCAGGGAGACAGGTCTGAGGAATTGGCTTGGTGAGAAGTGGCTGTGGCTTGTTCCTCTGTCTCTCTGATCTTTCAGCTTTTCCCCAATATCTGAATCCAGATTTTTATTATAGGACCAATTAGGATTTATGCTATAGCCTGTAGACCAGGGTAGCCTCGAACTTGGAGATATGTCTGCCTCTATTTCCTGAGTGCTGGGATTAAAGTGGTATGCTGCCACTGGGTGGTAAAAAAGCGAATTTTGATGAACACTGGGAATAATGTTTTCAAAACCACATAATATGAAGATTGCACAAAACAAACTAAACAAAAACAAAAAACCATACACAAAACAAACAAAAAACCCTTCAAGTATCTTGTATAGCAATGTACATTCATTTGTTCAATAAAGCATGCTGAACTGTTCTTCCCTGAGCTGTGCTTTAGGGGTTGAGACTTAAAAGATGATGCCATTCCCCAATGGTAAAACCCCTAATAGCAAAGCCAAGGAGAGAAAGACAGCACACAAATACTGTAGAAGCTTGCAGATGTTTCTACGGGAACCACAGATGTGGTGTCCTCCCAGAGAAACTGTGAGGAAGAAAGAAAGAAAGAAAGAAAGGAAGGAAGGAAGGAAGGAAGGAAGGAAGGAAGAAAGGAAGGAAGGAGAAGTAAAAATAAAATTTTTGGTAAAGGCGGCACATACATGACCTGAGTTGTGACAGCCTGTAGTCAAGTCTGCCAAAGATAAGAGCAATGCTGGTCAAGTGGGAATGAAGGGAACATCTTCAGACACAGATACCCAAGAATCCTTTGTCTGCTCGGGGACTCTAAGCGATCACACAACTGTAGTTGGACAGAAAAGAAATGTTTTAGAAGCTGGAAAAAAAAACCCTAAGATTTTGATCATTGAAGGTCTTGTTTGCCCAGTAAAGAAGACTGGGCTTGGGGCTGGAGAGATGGCTTAATGGTGAAGAGCACTGGCTGCTTGTGGTGAAATGTTCTATGCACGCTGTAAATGAAGGACTGTTTTGGCCTATGTACAGCACCATAGAAGTGGGTGGAGAATCAGAGGGCAGGCAGGTAGGAAAGGGTGGAGTTAGTCAGTCTCCATCTGACCCCCAAAGAAGACAGACATGTGGGGCTGAGCCACGGGCTGAGCCACGTGGTGGGCAGATTAATAGAAATGGGTTGAATTAAGATGAAAGAGCCTAGCTAGTAATGTGCTTAAGACATGGGCCAAACAGTGTAAAGGATATAAGCGTGTAATTCATTTCTTTGGGGGACAAAAGCTGCTGCAAACCAGGTTCTAAACTGCCACCTCGCGCGCATGCCGGGTCACAAACCTCCGGCCCCAAACAGGCCAGGAAACTTTCTACAACAGCTGCTCTTCCAGAGGATCCAGGTTCAGTTCCCAGCACCCATGTGGGAGCTCACAACTATCTGTAACTCCAGTTCAACAGTCTCCCACTCTCCTTTCCTGGGTTCTAGAGGCATCAGGCATGTATGTGATGCACAGACATACATGTGGACAAAAACATTCATACACATAAAATAAATAAGTAAAATATAAAAAAGAAGATGGATGGACTTTTTAGTAAGAGCAAAGAAAGCCTGTCAAGGAGTTTGAGCAGACTTCTGCTCTAGGAAAAGCACTCTGGGCTGGGCAGACCGTTCACTGGGTAAGAGAGTTTGCTGTGCCAATGAGGACCCGAGTTCAGATCTTCAGTACCTATGTAAGAACCACGGCATAGCTGCACATGCATGCAACCCCAGTATTGTGAGAGAGGGGCAGATGGTAGTGGTGTCTGTTGTTTATCAAACCACCCCAGACATTGTGGTTTATTTGGGGCAGTTTAGGTAGGGCCTGCACAGGACAGTTAACTTCAGTTCTACCTGCTGACAATCCTCTTGTAAGAAGGCACCCTCCCATTCCTGCTGAGTAATAAATACTGCAGCTAGCTGGAGATGGCTGAGCGGGTATATGAAACATGGAATCACCACCATTCCTAACTAACAGTGAACTGTCTGCAGGGCCTTAGACCTTTAACACAGGCAGGCATCCAAGCCATTGTCTTGAACTTTAACCTCTATTGCTTTGAAGCCCTTGACCCTATAGTATGAAGAATCACCACAGCAGGAAACATTTGGTCCTCACCTGGAAACTGAGCACTTTTTATAGAATCAGGAGCCAACTGGAGTCCTGGAAGGCAGAAAGACAGAGTCCTAACCTGGTCTCCAGAAGTTTCACATTTAAAGTCTTTTTTTATTTATCTATCCACGCATTCAACAAATATGACTATCTTCATGTTGTCTGGTAGTGATTTTGATAGGCTTTGTGGTACCAAAGTTTAATCTCTTTTAGGAGCAATGTTGGCCTAGGCCTATCTTGAACACAACTTGTTTTCCTTTTTGGATTTTCTCTGTGTATCTCTGGCTAGACCTGGAATTTACTCTGTAGACCAGGCTGTCCTCAAACTCACAGAGATCTGTTCCTGCCTCTGCCTCCCAAGTGTATACAGGCATTTATTTTCACATTCATGAGACTTTGTCTTCTATGCAAGTATCTGAGTTCCTCTGAAATACCAGATCCTACCAGCATCCAATCCTCTTCCTATGGTACACAGGGTCTTAGCTATAGACCTGATCCAAGTGTCTTTTATACACACTGTAATCTGTGAATTCCCCCCCCCCATCCTTCCAGTCACTCTCTCTTCTCCACATCTCCTCATCTCCCCAGCAAGGGCAGGAGGTTCCAAGGTTCCAGTATGGCTTAGTTCAGCATCTTCCTGGCAGATCCAGTTTCCTCACCCCAACATCAAGACTGGGTCAGGTGTTTCTCTGGAGTGAGTGGCATCCAAGGTGCCAATCTAAGGTGTTTCAGATCCCAAGCTGTTCAGTGGTTGTGATTTGCAGCTTGGACATGTTTTGCTTTTTGCTTTTTTGTTTAGAGTCCACTAGTAAGTAAGTACATCCCCTGCTTATCTTTCTGGGTTTGTGAGACCTCACTCAGGAGGATATTCTTCAAATCCATTAATTTGCCTGCAGATTTTAGGATATCATTTTTTTCTTACTGCTGAGTAGTACTCCATTGTGTAGATGGACCACAGTTTGTTAATCCATTCTTCAGTTGAGGGGCATCTACATCATTTCCAGGTTCTTGCTATTACGAATAATGCTGCTATGAACACAGTTGAGCTAATGCCTTTGGAGTGAGAATGTGCGTCTTTAGGGTATATGCCCAGAAGTGGTACTGCTGGATTCTTGGGGAGACTGATTCCCAGTTTTCATACTGCATTCCAGAGTGGCTGAACAAGCTTACACTCCCACCAACAATCGAGGAGTGTTCCCCTTGCTCCACAACCTCTCCAGCATAGGCTGTCATCTGTGACTTTTATCTTAGCCAATCTGACAGGTGTAAGGTGGTATCTCAAAGTTGTTTTGATTTGCATTTCTCTGATGGCTAAAGATGTAGAGCACTTTTTCAAGTGTCTTTCAGCCATTTGTAATTCTTCTGCTGAGAATTCCCTTTTTAGTTCTGAACCCCATTTTTTGATTGGGTTATTCATGGTTTTAGGTTCTAGTTTCTTGAGTTCTCTATATATTTTAGAGATCAGTCCTCTGTCACTTGTAGGGTTGGTGACACTAACTGCTCTTCCAAAGGAATGGGGTTTGATTACCAGCACCCACATTGGGTAACTCATGACCACTGATAACTTTACCTCTGAGGGATCTAAGGCTCTCTTTGGGCCTCCATAACACATTTCCACACATGTGCAAGCATATATTCTCACATACATCTTACAGTGAGTCCTCTGGGTCAACTCCAGAAGCATCTCCTTATCCGAGGCCCCTCCCGCCCCAGGTGTCATTGCCTTGGTTCTAGATACACAGTATATAAATTGATCACACTAGTTAGCTGGCAGACTCCTACCATCAGTTTTTTGAACAAGAATTTCTTGAATCCTAGAATAATACTTAATGTAGAAAAAAAAAAACCCACATGGGCCAGCAAGATGCTCAGTGGGTAAAGGCACTTGTGGTTAAGATTGATGACCTGAGTGTTACTATAACCATGCCCCCTGACTGCAGGGCTCCAAAGCCTCTGACGTAAGCGCGCTCGTGCCTACCCTTTAAAATCTCTAACCACGTGGAAGACTTTCTCTTTTTCTCTTCTTCTTTGCCCCCTACTCTCTTTCTGTCTCCCCTCTCGCCCCACTTCCCCTCCTTAATAAACCTAATATGGCTCTCTTGGTGGCGTACAGGCAAGTTCTTTTCATGCGCGAAATGCTAACACTGAATTCTAGCCCTGGGACTCACAAGGTGAAGGAAAGAAACAATTCTGGCAAGTTGTCCTCCACATTTGTGTAGTGGCTTACACACACACACACACACACCCATGCCCCTCCCTTCCTACAGGCATATGCATGCACAAACACATACATGCATGCACACACACACAAATTCATATGCAAGAAAGAGAAATTAAACAAAAAGAAAGAGCCAGATGAATGCCCCTAACACAATTCCCTTTTACCTGAGGTATCTGCGATTAGTGACACCCTTCAGACTTTATGTAGTTCAAAGATGAGCTCCTCATAATCCTATCTAATTTACCACACTAGCTTCTATAAAGTGAAAATGAATATGAATGAGTCATGGCACCTGGCAGTGGGCAGTCACAAATGTAATCACGTCATACTCAGTTTAGTCGCTGTTCTGGCTGTGATGTCTTTATCAGAACACATTAGCCCAGACCTGGCATGTGGTAGGTAGTTAGTGATCTGGAATCCAGTTGAGGAGAATCTGTTAGGCAGTGGCCTATAGTACATGTTCACTGTCTGAGCCTATTACTATGTCCCCACATGATAGTTATCATTCTTATGTCTCATGCTCCCAGGACGTCAGGAAGTATTTAATGGCTTGTCAGACTGTTCTGCATGCTATGGACTATAATCCTTGAAGATATGATGAGTGCTTTGGCTACAGTGTGTGTTCACTGTTGTATAGGATGCTAAGCCAACACTCATAGCAAGTCGAAGCTGCAAGACCGAGAGTTTGGACTTGAGATCTAGCAAATGTATTTTCATTAAAGCATTGGCAGCAAATCCCTCTCAATCACAGAAGCGTCATTATGGATGACAGTGACTTAATCAAAGTTGTCTAAAGATTGAAATTTCTTTTTTTTAAATATTTTTTATTTTATGTGAATTGGTGTTTTGCCTGCATGTATAACTGTGTAAGGGTGTCAGATCTTGGAATTACAGACAGTTGTCAGCTGCCATGTGGATGCTGGGAATCGAACTCAGGTCCTCCAGAGGAAGAGTCAGTGATCTTAATCACTGAGCCATCTCTCCAGCCCCTAAAGATTGAAATTTCATGTGGCCGTCTTTTCTCTACATTACCAGCGTTTCTCAGTGATGCAGAATATTATTTTAAGGCAGGTTACTTTCGTTTTAGTTGCATTTATTTAACTCTGTTATGCTGCGTTACTGTGCCTGTCTAAAACACCTGGTTGTCTAATAAAAAGCTGAATGACCAATAGCAAGATAGGATAAAGGATAGGTGGGGCTTGCAGGAAGAGAGAAGAAGCAGAAGGAAAATCTGGGAGGAGGAGAAGAAGAAGAAGAAGAAGAAGAAGAAGAAGAAGAAGAAGAAGAAGAGAAGATCTCCTCATTTTCCTCCTCAGCGCTTGTGTGAAGTCATCACCATCACAGAGTCACTTGCTCTGGCATGCAAGAATTCACATTCTGCATTGTACTGTCGTCTTCTTGATGACCTACATGGAGGGTGTTATTAGGAACTGCAATATGGACAGTATATTTTCATTATTGCTTTTTATGCTCCAGTAAACCATTTGGGGGACACAGCTCACTTTTGTGAAATGAAGGTAAAATGTAAGGCAAGAAAAAAATTAAAAAGCATACATAACCAACAGTATCATGTACATTAATTGGAAGCACATTAGCCAGAAAATAGTATACCATATTTACTGGATATTAACGTCCGTCAAAACGATCAACATAGCTTATAGCCTGTGAAATCTTGAAACCAAATCAATTTTAAGCATTTCTTTGAAAAATTTTAAATTAATGTTTTGTAGATAGACAAGTCAGCTTGTGGCTGTGTGTTGAAGTTGCTTGCAGCCTGGTAGCATTCTAGAAGTGATTTGTGGTCTGAATTACAGACTGTCCCGTGGTTTCTGTCACTTCTAGGAGTTCTAAAGATTGAGCACCTTTAATACAAAAATTAAAAATTGGACATGCTCCAAAATCTAAAATATTTTGAACTCCAATATGATAGTGATACAAATGGAAAATTCTACTGTAAGAAACTTTCTTTCTATATTCAGTGGTTAAAAATACTGTACAGAATTATCCTCAGGGTATGTTCAAAAGGTGACCGTGAAACATATATTAATTTGGGATTTATACTTTGTCTTCATTCTCCAAATATCTCATTATATATGCCAATGTTCCCAAATTCAAAAAATATACAAAATCTGAACTTATATTATTAAGTATTTCCATTAAGGGATGTTCAGATTATGTAAATATTTGTCTAGAATTTTTAAAAAATGATTAGGCTCTTTAGATTTTATTTTAACACACTATTCAAAGATATCAATTCTCTCCTCAAATGAATATAATCAGCGTTAATTTTTAATAACTTGATTTTCTTCATTTATCTAAATGCCAGCCTTATCAGGCATACTATCGTCTGTGTCTACAGTACATTTTCGGAAGATCCTTTAGCTCAGCACTGGATTATGTCAGCTTTATTTCCTGTTGCTTTGACAACTGAAGCTTTGAAATAAGTGAGAAACACTTCATGAGTATGGATAGTTTCTTCTTGTGGTTGTTTCTTGTTCCTATTAGTAGTAGTTGTGTATTTTTTCTCTCTCTCTTCCTTTCTTTCCTTCCTTCCTTCCTCTCCCCCTCTCTTTCTGCTCCTCTCTCCCCACGCCCCATAGTATTGGGGATCAGACCTGGCTGCTTATGATTAGGGGCAAGGGCCCTCCCTGTGATCCTCATCACCAGCTCCAGGCAGGTATAACTAAGAAGAGAGCCTTTTCTCATCTCTGACACTTCAGGCTTTGGCAGTGTAACCAGCAGGAAACCATGTAAGAACTTACAGTAGTGACTAAGTCTCCCTAGCTGTGATGCTGCAACAAGGAGGGTGTCATCCATTAATGTAACAAGCCACAACTTTCCTCCGAATGGAGATACTGCCATTATCTAAGGGCAAAGCCAACATAATTTGGATTACATGTTTGGATCTGTAATATTGGTTGAAAAGTAAAATTTGACTTGGTCCTTCAGTTTCTTTGTTTCTATGATCCAAAGCCAAAGTGATCCTTTGTCACTTTTTTTTTCTCCTGGATTAACTAAACCAGAAGGTTCACCTTGGGTACCAGGAGGGCAGAACTTTCAAGTAGCTCTTGTTTAACAAGACAAAGCTTGCTCCAAACCTCCTATGGGCCTCGCTAAGAGCTTACATACCCCACACATAGATCTTCAGTGCAAGCATCCTTGCATCCAGATGGCTCACAAAGCATCTTGTGATTAAGCTATCTGGAGCAAAGAAGCCATCAGTAGCCTGGGACTATTAGTAGTTAAATATGGATGGCTTCCATGACCAGGATTCTCTAGATGAAAACAGACTGGGTATTACAATTTGTACTTACGCCAACTCAGGTTCTTCTGTGAACCTGAGATTCATAAAAAGTGTTTTATTGTATCTTTAATTAGCCTCAGTGAAGAAAGACTCTGTTAGCTTCTACAGTGATGAATTGAAGCTTCATTCTAAACACATACCCATGACCCCTGGTGCCTAACTGTAAACAATGATAACTACTAGCCTCATTAGGTGACTAACAGATGGCTTATAAAGTCCTTGTTGGAGTATCAACCCATTTGTGGTCTGCAGCATACAAATGTTTGTCTTTACATGGTTTATAATATGTCAGATGTGGTCTGTGTCCTGTTCTCATTAGCGTTAATGTACTCTGATTTTAACAAGGAAAATGTCTTTGATAAGCTTTGGTTTGCTGACTCTATTTGAACTGATGTTCAGACTGTGTTCTGACTTCCTGCCAACAGAAGTCACCTCCTCTTTCAACTCCTGCCTATTCTGTGAATGCTTAGCATGAGCCAGCCGGAAGCATTAGCTACCATGATGGATGTGCCCTAATAGATGATGCTCACTACATACTTGCTAAATTGAAGTGTAGCTTCATTGTGTCTATTGCTGCTGTCCAGTTAAGCAGTCTGTGCCGAGTACCATTAACAAGCCCCAGAGACCATACAGTGTCTATCTAAAATTAAAAAGTGGTAGACATCTGAGAAAGTGTACTGCATCAGTACACTTGTCACAATAAAGTGTGAGTAAGCTTGATAGAATAAAAGTGAATGTAATTGAGCATTTTCTTTGTAAAATATTTATTATTATTAGTTAATTGTGTGTGTGTGTGTGTGTGTGTGTGTGTGTGTGTGTGTGTGTGTACTGGAGAAGGTGTTCCTGGAGGCCAAACAGAGCATCAGATTTCTTAGAGCTGTAGTTACATGTGCTTGTGAGTCACCTGATGTGGATGCTGGGAACCAAACTCAGGTTCTCTGCAAAAGAAATACACACTTTTAACTGCAGGCCATGTCATCAGCCCCAGGTGAGCATTTCTAGGTTCAAATTTTACCACTTCACTTAGCTGTAGAGTCTAACTATCTAAGGGACACAAGTTATTTTCCTCCTTCGCATAAGGCCTAGAAACATTCAAAGACTCCTTACTACTTTGCACTTGGTGTGTTTACAGAAGCACTTGTTCACCGACTTACACAGGTCATATGTTCTTACTCAGTATCACCGAGACCACATCTACAGACTAGTACTTACCATTTGGTTCTGTTTGGTTCAAATCCAGGCTCTGCCATTGAAAGCAGTGTGCCTTTGCCACACTTAGAAGTTGGAGCTCTTGGTCATACTGTGACTGAGTAGGCAAACAGATGGGTGTGAGGTCACCACGGTTGCAGGTAAATCTTGGGAATTGTGTGATCTAGTCAGGCAGGGAGTTAGTTAGGAAAGGACCAAGGCATTCGCAGCTGTGTCTTGGTAATTGTGTCTCCTGATGTTTGCAACAGCCCTTCATGGGATAAATACCCTGGAAGCTCCTTTCTGCTTCCTATTACATCAGGAGGTAAGATGTCAGAGCGCCTTTCCAGTTACACACATGTGAACTAGTCAAAGGTCCTCATCCTCAAAAAGCCCCAAGTTTATTCTAGTACCATTTGCAACATGGTTTTAACCTTCCCTGTTTTTTCCCCCAAGAGGATCACAGGAAGAATTATTTTAAAAGTGATATCCAGTTCACTGAGATTTGAGAATGAAAACAGTAATTTTACTCCATGAATATGCCACTCATCTCATAAATATTCATAAATACCCCAAAAGCCCACATCACAGACCCACTGTGTTACTCATCTGTTTTCAGGACAATGCACTCTGATCTCTCTGGAGTATATTCACCACTCTTTGCTTTGTTAGATAGATGACTGCAACTGTCTTTATCTCTCAGCTGAATTCTTTCCTTTGGGAAGAAGAAAGTCAAAGCAGAAACCTTCACAGAGTAATATTATGAACCGTAACCTTTACTCATAGGGACGGAGTGAGAATGAAATATGCTAAGCATTTCATAAGGGCTATGATTATATAATTGACAGTTACTACCAAAGAGTCAGTCACTCTACTGCTTAATTTGCATACAGTAATTCTTGCTAAACATCGATATTATGGCTTCTGGTTTTTTATTTGTTTGTTTTGAGATAAGGTCTGGCTTCTGCTTTTTGTTTGTTTGTTTTGAGACAGGGTCTGGCTATGTAAAGCTTGAGTTGATCTCTACCCCACAATCATCTTCTCTCTCTTTCCCAAGTACTGAGATTACAAGTGTGAAGCATCACATCTAATTTTTTTTTTTTTAATGAGAAGATGGAAATCTAGATTTAAAAAAAATGAGGTTTCACAAATGCTGTGGGATTATGTTTTGGTACATTGTAAATATTTGTGCCTCCTACTGGTTTAATAAAATTCTGATTGGCCAGAACGCAGACAGGAAGTGTGGGCAGGGCTACCAGACTAAGAAAATTCTGGGAAGAGGAAGAGTCAGATGCCAGGAGACAAAGAAGAAAAGAGGCCAGGATGCTGCTCTGAGAAAAGGTACTAAGCCACTTGGCTAATCATGAGTTAGTTTAAGAGTTAAGAGTTAGCAGGGAATATGTCTGAACCATAGGTCAATTAGCACGAAATCAGCGTAAGCTCTTGTGTGATTATTTGGGACTGACAGCAGTGCTGCAACCTCATGGCTAGACCGTAAAGGCCGGGCCAGAAACTTCATACTACACACAATATTTGAGTGTAACCACCTAATGGAAACTTTTGAAACTGCTGAGTGTGTCAAGTCCAAATTTATCATAATCTTTGTCCAAAGAACCACACATAGGGACCAGAGAATGCAGCAGAGACCCCAGCCAGCAAGATCAATGGCATTTGTAGTAGCCAAGTGTCTTCACGGGAGACTCCATCAATGACATTATTTTATAAGTTTAATCTGGTCTGACTAGCCTGAGTCCCTCTGCTGTGTGACTGACTGGCTTGTAAGAATTTTGCCTGATATCACATCTTTCACAACTGTTTGTAAAGAGGAGTCATCCTGATTGATAACTTAAAACAGCACAGCAAAAAACAATGAATAATGAGAGTGATTTATAAGATTACCATGTGCAGAAACCAGGCTCCCTAAATTATCCACTCTGAACGTATAAACCAGCTCTTTAAGTATCCTAGGAAATTTAAAGGTCTATTATTATTGTGGTTATTATTTTTGTTATTTCTACAAAGCTTCTACCAATGTCTAGGAGCTGTCATAATATGCTGCAGTCTTGTAAGACAAGGTTTGGTCCTTGACTGATTTTTGCCAACTATTGAAATTTGATTATGCGTCTGGCAGAGTCCTTCCCAATCTGGTACATCTCAGCCACAGCTGAAGTCAGTCTGGCCTGGGTTCCTATCCTTGGTGCTGCACTCAGGCATTCCAGCTGGCAAGAATGCGGTTCAGGCGATGAAACGATGCTTAGGTAGAAGAATCTGAAATGTCCCACAAGCTCAAGCTAAAGCTCCCTAAATTATTACATTTTCTCTGTTGCTGATGCTGTTTGGGGAGGCTGTGGTACTTAAGATTTGGTCCAGCTGAAGGAAATAGACCACTGGGTGACAGGTCCTTAGGGATGTGTTATCTCTGCCCGTTTCCAGTCTGGGGTCCCTAGTTCTTAGTCCTTAGTCTCTCACACATACCAGGAACCTGAGATGCTCTTGTCAGGAAGGAGAAGAAGCTAAAACCTCAAGGCAGAATGTCTGAGCGGAATCAGGAAAGGAGGAGGTGACTAAGCCCCAAGATGCTCCTTGTCTGCATGGCAAGGGCTACTTGTCCTGTGAACAACAGACAAAAGGACCCGCCGCTATTCTTTTTCTCCATCCTGTCCTGTTCGGCCAGAACCAGCCTCTTGGTTCAGCCTGAGATGCTTATACTAGAGAGACATCCCTACAAGCTGACTCCGTTTGCTTGTCTGTCCTTGAGGGCGTGAATTAACCAGGAACATGTTAAGACCCGAGCCCAGCTGGTGAAAAGAAGCTCACATACAATATTTTCTCCTAGTTTGCTGTCTCATTCTGTCTCTACATTGTATATGTATGTGTGTATAATTATAGCCAAAATGTCAAGCTGTTATATCAGACCAAAAGGGAAAGTCCACATGCGTGTCACACTCGAAACAAAATTGTGCTTCTTATGCCAAAGAACAAGTGGTTATTTTAGACCAAGTCACCTCACCTCTTAAAGCTCCATGCTTCCCTCGGTGGGAACTGGAGGAAGCCCACCTAGTCCTTCAATTGGCTCACCAGCAGATTGCTGTGAGTGGGCAGGATGGGGGTGGGGCATGCTGGGATGTAATGGCTGAAGCTAGAGAGAAAGCAAGAAATCTTTGTAATCAGTTTTCACTCCCTTGAAATCCACTGCCCTGTGGGAACCGGCCATAATTGATGATATTACTATGTGACAGTGAAATTACTGAGATCTGCTAATATTGATGAATGCTTTTTCATTTTTATTGCACATTTTACGTATGCCAAAAACATTAAAAGTTCATAAAAGAAAATAACTTGGCTCCATCATGCCTGATCACATACCTGAAAATGAGTCCTTGGTACCACAAGCTTACTGGCCATCTGCGCTTATGGGGACAGTCTCATTTGTCACTATCTGTGGTCCCAGGGCCTGAACATTCCAGATAAACTTGGGCTTGGATATTAGCCTTTACCAAAAGCAACACAGTTTTGGGAGACAAAATCCTATTTGATTCCAAAAATGCTTTTAAAAAAAAGTCATATGTAGATAAGATGCATAAATGGTCAGCAATGAATTGGCCTCTTAAATTTTATCCCTTAAATAGGAGCCAGCTTAGAGTCATGGCCAAAGCCAAGGCTTTCTAAACTTACAGTTCCTGTAGCCATAGTCAACAGTGCAGAGTTAATCCTCAAAAGCAGACGGCACAAATACTTCTGTGCCTATACATTTGAGGAGAAATAGGCTCCAGACCCTTACTAAATAAAAGGTTGTAGTTAGTCTCTGCCCCCCCTCCACCCCTGATTCTGAAGAAGAACCCACCTTCGGACAGCGCTGGAAGCTCAGACCCCCTTGCACACTCAGGAGTCCCCTCCCACTTGGGAGCGACTGGCCCCAGATGGCAGGGAGCAGCAATGAGTGCCACTTCTGAACTGAACAGGTTACATCAGTCATGGTAAGCATCCTTGTTTAGTGACATGAAAGACTGGGACCTGGATAGTCACTGGGTCCACATCAGACTGTGTGCGACCTGGAAATGAACCTTACGTTCATTCTCTAGTGTTAGTCATTGCCTTTGTACACTGTGCACACTGAAGACTTTCAATGTCAATACACATCATGGCCCTAATATGTACAAAGGGACACAGGAGACTTGTGTACATTCTCTGGGGAAGGGAGCATGTTCTCCATGAGGGACTCTCTCACTCACCATTGACTGTTCCCAGGAGTGACTGACAACACACAAAATCAAAAGGCTTGTGACAACCCAAGGCAAGAGGACTTGTCATTCACCACCTACACTGTGGAGGACGCATGGGCCATGGTGCCAGAAGCTCACTTAGCTTTTAATATTTAGTGTCATTGAATCTTGACTATTTACTTACAGAAAACTCTGATTTTCTTCATTTTTTTAAGTACATTTTTTTACTCCCTGGGAAATGATTATCTTGGAAACACATTGCTTTGAAGTTTTGGGTTTTTATTCTTATTGACATCCTTCTCTTCCCAGCTTAGACCTTCCCAAACATTCCCATGCTTTATACCATCACCATCAAGAGGCTGAATTATAAAGAAAACTAGCCCTGACTTAGATGTAGATAGAGTGACATATAGGTGGATGGACCAGAGAAAGTCTTTGAAATTTCACCCAGGAGGCTAAGTTGGTTTAAATTTCTTTTGAATGGAGCCTTGTGTAGCTTTTTCTTAGGAAAAAAAAATTGTATCTCATTGGTATCCTGACCATGGAACTGTAAATAAAGAATAATAAAACTTGATCACAGAGGAGAGAGTGATTAATGTCTCCAGATTTTCTCAAGTGCAAAGGAATTGCAGCAGGTTGTAAAGTTGGAGCATGTGTGTAACTTTTTATTTTGCCCTGCTGCATGATTATGTTTGCTGGCTCATGGCATGTAACATTTCACACCATTACATTCATTTGTAAATTAGATTTCAATCCAATGTGTTTCTAGGAAAGGAAATAAATGCTGTTAAGAATACAAAGCAAATCTCATAAAGCAGCATGCTGCATTTTCTCCTCCTCCTCCTCCTCCTCCTCCTCCTCCTCCTCCTCCTCCTCCTCTCCCCTCCTTCCCCTCCTCCTCTTCCTAGAGACAGAGTCACAAGTAGCCAGGACTGGCTTTAGACTCCCTCTGTAGCTGGAGATGGTAGTGGCTTGTCCTCCTGTGCTGCCGTCATGTGTGTATGCCATGCCACCATATCTAGTTTTATGTAATGCAGGGCATCAAACGCAGGCCTTCATCCTCACCAGGAAGGCACTCTACCAACTACATCCCCAGCCTCAGAGTTTTGTGTCTCCTATGGAAGCATATTTCAGAGAGACAAGTGCTTGTTGCTCTAATATACATGCCATGACAATGCTGAGGAGAATGGTTCCCACCTCCTAGCTGAGTGTACTGAGCCTTGAAAAAGTGTGGACATTTCCTAAATTGAGCTAGCTGGCTTTGGTAGGGAAGAGTGGAGCCTGTATGCAGACCTGGCATATTCCAGCCCAGAGTCAGTGGGCCTTCCCATTCTACCAGACTGGTCATAGGAAGATGCTGTGTCACAGCATCTTCTTGTCACAGCCATTCTAAGCACCTTCGAGTGGGGACAACACTGTCTACAGTGGGGTAAAATTGATCCTTGGAAAGATGCAGAAATCTCATCATTGTTATGAAGTACTAACATAGAACAGAAATGGAGATATCCAGTATGTTGGTAATACTAAAATTTCAGGGGAAGATGGGAGTCTGGAAGGAAATGCCTAAGAGCCTTCTTCTGGTTGTAGGAGTAACTTTATTTTTAAGGCTGAGCATTGTTGGGCAAAGAGAAAAAGAAAATATCAACTCACTCAGGGGAGGCTATTCTGTGAACTGGCCAACCCAGTCTTGTGTGGTCTGTAATAGGGCCGCTGGAGCCATCTGCTCTTTTTGAGTATGGGAAGTCCAGAGAAGGAACATACTATACCTAATAGGCAGAGCCTGTCTGTAGGTCTCCCGATCTTCTGTTCTCTACCCTTCAGGATTCCCTAGTGGACTTGTCTCACATACAAGAATGGCAAAAAAAAGAGTCTTTAAGAAAATGAACCGTGGTTCCTGTTCTCCAGTCTTCAAGGAAGGGGCACTGTTGAGAACAAGGATTGGAAGGGTGCCTACAAGGATCTGAAGAGTGTCTACAAGGATTTAAAGAGTGTCTACCTCTCCAGTGTGTGGAACCTCTTCAAGTAGGTCATGTGTAGAATGCTTCAGTTGCTGGAGTGTCAGGGTAGGGAAGTATGACATCTTTCCAGAAAACAAAATGAATCCTTCCACTAATTTTGAGGCTTTACACATTGACCCTGAGGACTTCAACCCCATGATGCTTACAAAGGACCATGATGGTGGCTGAAAAGACTGAATTATATTTTGTTCTGTTCCTGCCCTTGGCAGAACACAGACAAGGCAGAAATCTTTAGGAACTATGGTCTTACTTAGCCATCTTTAAAAATAGTCTCATCAGCTAGAGTCCTAGGAACTATTAAATAAAAAATAAAAGAGATAAATCCCAAGGAAGAGAAGTCTGTTGTCTTCAGTCCACCCTGCAACTGTAACCAGGTCCAACATTATTGTTCAGACTGTACAGCAGGATAAAGGAAGAACTCTCTTCATCAAGGAAGAAAACTGTGCATTTAGGTCATTCACCAGAAAAGGCTCCTGTGACCACAAATAATTGGATTTCTTACAGGGGTCACACAATGCTTCAGGTAATTCCTTTCTTCTTCATCTGGGGTTTTGACACCTGGTAGGAAGGAGTTAGGGAGAAATGCTTCACAGAGGAAGGAGGTGGGTAAGAGGCAAAGATCTAACAGTTGCCATTATCACCATGCTGTATCATTTACCCCAGTTAGGAGTCACTATCCTTCTGGGTCACCCCCAGGGCCCAGGACAAGAGGAGAAGTTTACACAGCCATGGAGGGCTTGCTAGCTGGGGACGTGCATCAAATTGCCACAAACAAACATGAGCAGGGATTTGTTCAGGTACAAGGATCAAGATAATAGTGACTTCCTTACAATGTCCTGCTGCACTGGTAGGAGCATTTCACATTCCAACATCAGTTCCTCCCTGGCTTTTAGGAAGGATGAATGTAACTGGTGATAAACCTGCCTCTGTAGAAGGAAGCTCTTCTCTATAGCCAGGTGATTCTCTCATGCCTTCCACATACCAACTCTAAATTCTGTATAGACATATATTTTTCCCCATTATGGTCGGATATACATAACATCAAAATCATCACTCTAATGATAATGAGTGGCACTAAGTATATTTCCTTAGAAGTCAGGCTTGGTAGTACAGAGCTATGATCTGACCGGTTAAGAGGCCAGGGCAAGAGGATTGCTAAGAGTTCAAGGCCAACCTTGACAACATAGTACAAAGAAAGTATACACACTTAGTTTTTTTTTCAGTATTTATTTATTTATTATGTATACAGTATACAGAAGAGGGTACCAGATGTCATCATAGATGGTTGTGAGCCACCATGTGGTTGCTGGGACTTGAACTCGGGACTCCTGGAAGAATGGTCAGTGTTCTTAACCTCTGAGCCATCTCTCCAGCCCACACACTTAGTTTCAACACCATCCTCACCACTCATTTCTAGAACTTCTACTATCCCTACTAGAAATATTAGCTCCTAATTTCCACCTCACTCCTCCATTCCTGGGAACCACTGTTTCATTTATATTCCATGAAGCTGACTATTTCCAGGTGCCTTAAGGGAATGAAAGCATGTGTCTGTTTTTTTGTATCTGGCTTAATTCTGTTGCCATAATGTCTTCAACATTCATTAATGTTGTAGGATGTAACAGGATTTCTTTTTCTGTTCGTTTTGTTATTTTATTGTGTTAAAATACACATATTATCTTAACTTTTTAAGTGATATTAAATACCACCGTTAGATATTGTTCCATATAATGTTCTACAACCATTGCTACCATTCATTTTTATTTTGTAAAACTGAAACTCTCTGGGTCTTAAAGACCTCCTCATTCTTCCTTGCTTCTCAGTTCCTAGCAACGAATATTCTACTCCCTGTCTTTGTGCCTGGATTCTGAGTACTTCCTGTCAGTGGAATCACAGTATGTATATGTTTATGGCTAGCTTCTGACACTTAACATACCTTTTTCAAGGGTTTGCTCATAATATAGCAAATGCCAAAATTTCATTCCTTTTTTAAATTAGTTATTTTCATTTGTAAAACTATGTGTACCTATATGTGCCTATGTATGGGTATGTGCATGCAAGTACAGATGCCCAAGGAGGCCAGAGAACCCTTAGAACTGGAGTTACAGGCATTTGTGAGCTGTCTGATGTGGGTGCTGGGACCTAGACTTGATCTCATGGGATAGTAGTAAATGTTGATAACCACTAAGCATCTCTCCAGCTAAGAATTCCGTTCCTTTGAAAGATTGCTTACTTTTCTATCATTCTGTGTTTTGCTTTTCCATGTCTCAGTGAACACTGGGGATGCTCTCAATCTTTAGCTCCTGTGAATAATGCTGTCTTAGACACAGATGAACAAATAACTCTTTGAAAGCCTCCTTTCAAATTATTGGACCAGACAGTAACACACTTTTTAATTCTCTGAAGAATTTCCATGGTTTTCACAACAGATACACCGTTTCATATTCTAAAGCAACAATTTAACAACACACACAGTTCCAGCTTCTCTAACTCTTTGCCAATTCTTGTTCTTTTCTTTTTAAAATTTTTATAAATTTATGTGCATTGGTATTTGCCTGCATGTACATCTGTGAGAGTGTTGGGTCCAGTTTGAAGTTACAGACAGTTATGAGCTGCCATGTTGGTGCTGGGAATTGAACCCTAGTCTTCAGGAAAAGCTGTCAGTGCTCTCAACCACTGAGTAATTTCTCCAACCCTACTCATTATTTTTCTTTCACTATTTATTTATTTTTATTGATCCCCCAATGTCCTGGTTTGCTTATTTGATGCTGTGATAAAATACTACGACCAATACAACTGGAGGGGAGAAGGTTCTATTCGGTTTATAGGTTACAGTCTGTTATTGTGGGATCAATGGCAGGAACTCAGAGCAAGAGATAGAACCTGACACAGAGATAGTGCATCAATGATGCTCCCTTTGGCTTGCTTAGCCACCTTCTGTGTACAACTCAGGGCCATCAGCCCTGGAATGGCATCATCCACTGTGAGCATAACCCCTCTGCATCAGGTAGCACTCAGGAAAATGCTCTGTCCTGCAGACACACTGAAGGCCTCTCTTACCAGGAATGTCAAGTTGATTACTAAGGATGGCTTCCACAAACTTATTTTTTATTATTATTATTATTGTTGTTGTTGTTGTTATTGCTGTCGTTGTTATTTGTGGTAGCATTGATTAAACATAAGGGCTTAAGCATGTTGGGTAAGTCCTCTACCACTGAGCTCTATTCCCACCTTTTTTTTTTATATGGGTAAAACATGATCCTAGTTAGTCTTATTTATAAAAACCCATGAGCTGGAGAGATGGTTCAGAGGTTAAGAATACTGACTGTTCTTCCAGAGGTCCTGAGTTATATTCCCAGCAACCACATGGTGGCTCATAACCATCTATGATGATATCTGGTACCCTCCTTTGCCTCCCGAGGGCTGGGATTAAAGGTATGCACTACCACTGCCTAGCTATATGCTTTTAGTTTTGTTTGTTTAAACATCTTTCCAAAATATTTTATAGTTTTCATTTTACGAGTCCTTTATCTCCTGGGTTAATTCCTGAGCATTTTATTTTGGTTGATGATACTGTTTTGTTAGTGATAAATGCTTTCATAATTTTCCTTCCAGATTGCATTGTTAACACATGCAAATGCAACTGAGTTTTGAGTGTTGTGTATTTTGCTACTTTGAAGGATTTATTTTATTAAAAGATGTGCTTATTTTTGATGTGTATGATATTTTGTCTTGCATTTATGTATGTGTACTTCATGTGTGCCTGGTGCTCAGGAAGGCCAGTAGAAGGTACTAGATGTGATGATATGTTACATATTTAATAAAACCTGAAGTATCGAGAGATTAACACACAGTCAAAACCTAAGCAGACAGCTCAGGAATTTCTTGATCCTGGAGTACAAGGGTAAACAGCTGAGATTCAATGGCACACACCTTTAATCCCAGCACAGGGAAAACCTGGGAGTGGTGACCTATGCCCTTAATCCCATAACTCCAGAGACAGAACTTTTTGTGTTTCTGTGAGTTCAAGGCTGGCTACAAAGTATCTAATCTTCAACTTAAAAGTTGTTAGTCCCAACCTGGATAAGAGAGAGCTGGTGAGAAGGGTATTAAAAGCCTTGTAGGAAACCAGCAGAGGCAGAAGCGGCCAGAAGGGAGGCTGAGGATGTTGGAAGACAGCTGGATGAGAATTGACTATGGTGTTTTTTCTCTCTGATATTTTAGCTTTCCCCTGATATTTGGCTCTGAGTCTCTTTCCTTACAATCCAAATTTGTGCTACAACTAGATCCATGGAACTGGAGTTGAGGCTGGTAGTCAGCTGCTATGAGAGTTCTAGGAACCCAACTGAGTCCCCTAGAAGAACAACAAACGTAAACTGGGCAGAGACAGGCAGATCTCTGAGTTTGAGGACAGCCTAGTCTACAGAGTGAGTTCCAAAACAGCCAAGACTACACAAAGATACTTGTCTTGAAAAAGAAACTTGTCTTGAAAAACCAGTCAACCAACCAACCAACCAACCAATGTTCTTAAGCTCTGAATCACCTCTTCAATTCTGATGAATTTATATCTTAATTCTAACTCTTAGTATGTGAATTTTCTTCATATAAGGTCCGTATCATCTACAAGCAAAGACAGTTTACTTTCTTCCCAGTATGGATGCCATGTTTGTTTGTTTGTTTGTTTGTTTATCTATCTATCTATCTATCTATCTATCTATCCATCTATCTATTTGTATATGTGTGAGTCCACAAGTTATTTTCAGCTGTTATTCTGCAGTGTTCCACTTACCCTGCCTTTTGAGACAGAGTATCTCCCTAGCCTGGAACTCATAAAATGGGTTGGACTGGTTGACCAGCAAGCTCTGTCTGTTTGTCTCTATGTCTCTACCTCCCATTGCTGGGATTACAAATATGCCACTGAATCTGCCTTTTTTTTTTTTTTTTTAATAACATAGGTTCTGAGGATTGAACTCCCAAGCTTCATTTATTTTTCTTGAGCAACTCTTCTAATTAGAGGCTTTTTGTGTTAGTTGAATAGATGTGTCAAAAACAGAGTTCATGCCTGATCATTGGCTTAACATTTTTTAGTTTTTCACTATTGATGTCCACTGTGGGTTTCTGTAATTGGCTACTGTTGCATTGAGGTACTTTCTTTCACTTTCTAAAATGTGTTCTATTACATGAAACTTTTTCCTGTAGTCACTTGAGATGACTATGGCTTTTTTTTCCTCTTCATTCTGTTAGATGGTGTCTTACACTGCTTTGTGCTTATATGCAGAACTTCCTTGATTACAGGAATAAATTCCAATCAGTCATGACATTTATTCTTTTACCCTGCTGCTGAACTCAGCTGGCAGTGTTTGTTGGGAAGTTCTGCATCAACATTTATAAGAGAATGTTTGTCACAGTGGTATCTTTTAAAGTGTCGTTGTCTGGCTTTGGTATCAGAGTAATGTGAACCTCATAGAATAAAATATGACATGTACCTTCCTTCACAGTATTTTGGGAAGTGTTGTAAAAGAATTAGTGTTAATTCTGTAAATATGTGGTAGAACTCACCTGTAAAGCCTAATGGCTCAGGGATTTTCTTGCTGGGAGATTTATGGTCACTGACCCAGCTTGCTTATGTTTATTTAGATTTTTCTATTTCTTTGTGATTTAGTTTTGGTAGGATTTGAATCTCTTAGAATTTCATCTAAGCTGCTCAATTTGACCTTATATACCTGTTCATAATACTCGTCATAGTCTTTTCTGTTTGCATTGAATCTGTGGTCATGTCTTGATTTCTACATTTCCTAATTTTTTTTGAGATTTCCATTTAATTTTATTTTGTGTGTTTGAATGTTTTGTCTGCTTGTATAGCTATGTATCATGTGCATGTGCAGGTAGTGCCCAAGGAGGCCAGAAGAGGGTGTTGTATTCCCCTGGTACTGGAGTTACAGATGGCTGTTAGCCACAATGTGCTTGGAACAGAACTTAGGTCCTTTGGAAGAGCAGCCAGTGCTCTTAACCTCTGAATCATCTTTCCAGCCCTAGTTGAGTCATCCTTTTGTCTTAATCCATCTAATTAATTGTGTCAATTAAAAAAAGAGTAGTGAACATATTTATTACATGATCAACTCAGGCTTTCTGGCTTTGATCTTTAACCCCCTTCTTGGGTCTTGATACAGTGGAGGCAAGAAGCTTGCCATTTGGTCAGTTGGAGTTCCTTGTACACATTGACAGGCTGTGTGATAGGTATTGTCCTGTTAATTCCCTTAAAATGTTAGAATCAATGCTGTCTTGTAGACTCCTCACATTACTGACATCAATGAGGAGTGTGTACTATAACACTTTGCTTTACTGAAGTTTCTGACCCATCTCGGCTTGCAGTTCAAAGGAATCCCACCCATGATCCCACAACTGCTTGTAAAATAATTACACAAAGGTTTATATTAATTACACACTGGTTGACTTATGGCTTAGACTCATTATCAGCTAGCTCTTATAACTTAACTCAGCCCATTTCTATTAATCTGTGTCCTGCCACATGGCTCGTGGCTTTACCTGTGTTCCATTACATCTTGCTTTCTCTGTGGCAGCTCCCAGCATCTCCGTTTGACTCTGCCCTCTTTCTTCTTTATCTGTGCTCAGATTTTCCTTCTGCCTATAAGCTGCTTTGCCATAGGCCAAAACAGTCCCTTAATTATCCAATGGTAATTCACAGCATACATAAAGATTTCTCACATCACTTCCCCTTTTCTGTCTAATCAAAAAGAAAGGTTTCAATTTCAACATAGCAAAATTACATATAACAAATCAGGTATCAAACAAGAATTATAATTATAATATTTAGTATATTTATAATTAGAAAAATTATAGAAAATATTCTATCATCTACTTTATCTTTGTGAGTCTAAAGTTTCATATCTAACTTACCTTTTATTATAACTAAGGAAAACTATAACTATCTAATCTTCAACTTAATCAAAGACCATAGTAATCAGGAAGTGCATTGCAAGTGACTTCCCAATTCTGGAAATGACAGAAACATCTGGTTACCTGGACAGTCACCTAAAGTTCCTCTGTAATGTCTGGGTATCCATCTTTCGTCTACAGGATTAGAGTCTCTGATAGACTCTTTAGTGAAGCAGGAAATTTGAAGAACTGCTCCACCCATTCTGGCGTAGTTCATTGGTTTCTTCTCCCTGTGTCCTGTAGAATGTTTGGCAGTTTTCTCTATGAAGCAGGAATCTGAAGGACCATCTTGGCTTGTCCTGTCAAAGTTCAGTAGTCATTTCCCTCTGAGTCCAGCATGTCCAGTCTATGCAGCATACTGTCAAGCAGTTGAGGCAAAAACAGTCTTTTGCCTAGTGGCCAACCTTTGCCACAAAGAAAACAAACTCCACATAGACTTTCTTTGATGCTCATCTTCCTCTTGAAATAGATTGGTGCTGCCAGAAGCAGACATGGCTCATTGTCTAGAAAAGTCTAAGTTTTTAAAATATTTTAAATGTCATATTCTGTCGGTCTTTGAAGTGTTTGAAAATTACCTATCTAATTGAAATATATCTTTGATTATCCAAAAACTTAACTGACACAAATATAAATTGATTATCATAGATGACTATTAATCTCTATTTTTAATTATACATTACAATTTTAAAGAAACTTCATAAACATAATACTTAAACAAGAGAAAAAGTATACATAGAGTGTAATAAAATTAACCTTAAATTTGTATCAATAACCAAAATCCATACCAATGTAAAGTATTTTGAGATAAAAGTTGTTTTTTGGATCAAAATATATTCAACAATCCATCTTTTTTATATATCATTTCTATATCATATCATCCCTTTTTCCTAGAAAGAGATTGACTATGAACATTAACCATTTATAATGAAAACAAACATTTATAAAAAAATGTTTTAAGAATTTGAGCATAGCTTCCCAGAAATTATTTTCTGCTAATTGAGGGCACTGGCAATCTTATTGGGGGGGTCCTGAGGCTGGAACATTTTAGTTGGCAGCCTTGAAGTTGATGTGGCCATCTCTTTCCATAGGAGAATTTTTTCAGGGAGTCTTCCTTGATCAAACCTTATTTTCTTTAACCCATAATAAATTCACAACCTCTTTTTTTTCCCTGTGGAAATAAAAAGAAAACCACCTCTCCAAAGTAGCATATCTTTCAATTTCAATTTTAAAGCTACTTCATTTACAAAATATATAGGTTGGATTAATCCAGCAATGTTTATAGTCAAATGTCTATTAGCAGTTCTTGTTTCTTCCTCAGCAGTCAAACAGTTCAAAGACAACATGACATACAGTATCCAGACTCTGTGTATTTTCCATCTTTACCTGGCATACACACACACACACACACAAACACACACACACACACACACACACACACACACGCACACGCACACACGCACACGCCTGACATTTTGTAGCTCCAGTCTGCATGACATGCTGTGCCATCTCTGTATCACAGCCCACTTGAGAGACACACTTCGGAAGAAGCTATTTTTGGCTTCATTTCTGTGCTCTAGGACCCTTTTTAAGGTTCATCAGGCTTTACATGGGTGTATGTGACCCATGTTGGAACAATATTTGTAGCCTAAAGTTTCTGACCCAGCCTAACCCCAAGGTTATGACCTGCCTGCAGCTGCTTAGTCCCAATAATCACACAAAGGCTTCTATTAATTACAAACTGTTTAGCCTACGGCTCAGGCTTCTAGTTAGCTAGCATCTTAACCTGACCCACGTGGCCCGTGGCTTACCTGTACTTGTTCTCTCAATGGCATCTCACGGTATCTCCCCATGACTTTACCCTCCTTCCCCTTTATCTATGCTTGGATTTCCCACCTGCCTATAAGTTGCTATGGCATAGGCCAGGACAGTTCCTTTATTATTCAATGGTAATTTACAGCATACAGAAAGACAACCCTCATTAATCTGGTGTTTCTATAGACCAAGAGTAGTAAACTGATGAACTGTGTCTGTCTTTCACATACAGCTCAAGTGCACAGTCATTCCTGTGATATGTTTAGATTCATACACTGGTGGTACTTTGTACATTGTGACAATTATTGTTGATTGTGAGTTTGACAGGGGTCAGAAACAAGCCTTTAGGCATGTCTGTAAAGGTGTTTTTAAATAGGGTTTACTAAAGTTAGAAGACTTATCATAATGTGGACAGTAGTGAATCTTGGCTAGTGTCTTAAACTGAATGAAATGGAGAATGTGAGCTACTTATCACCATCTCTCTACTTTAACTATGAATGGAATGTAACCAGCTGCCTCACATTTGTGACTCTATGACTTCCCTACCATGGTGGATTTACTCTCTAACTGTGAGCCAAAACAGACCCTTCTCTGTTTCACTGTTCTTGTCAAGTATTTTTTTTCAATAGCAATGAGAATAGTAACTAATACATATGTCAAAATTCTTCACAATCATGTTTATGAACATCAGAAGAAGGCATCAGATCCCCTGGAACTGGGGTTATAGACAGTTATGAGCTACCTCATGAGTATGGGGAATTGAACCCAGTCTCTCTGGAAGAGCAGTAAGTATTCTTAACCACTGAGCCACCATCCTTCCATCCTGGCTGATTTTTAGAATCAAATTCTTGCCTTTACCTGGATTTTGTTTTTTTAAAAATTATTATTTAGTGAGACAGGCTCTTACTATGTATCTGTGTCTGGAACTTGCTATGTACAGCAAGGTGGTCTCAAATTCACAGAGATCTGTCTGCCCTTGCTCTCTACCTGTGCTCTAAATGCCTGCACCACCGTGTCCAGTAGGATTTGCATTTTATAGTTATTGTTTTATTGTGACCCATCTCTACGACAAAGATTGGCATAAGGCAAGCTCTTGCTTGGGCATACATGGTCATCTTGTATTTTTCCCATAAATTTAGTTGCTTTGGAATGTACTAATGGTTTTAATATCTGACCTCTGAAATAGGAAAAGGGAGAAGTGATGGGTCCACGGGCCAAGATGATTGCATCTTCAATCCCTGGGAAGTCACTTCAGCCAGAAAGGAGGGGTGCTTGCAGCAACATGGGACAGGGCAGCACTGGCCACATCATTCCCAGAGTTGCACCTCTGTGATCAGAATGAGCAGCCAGTAGTCACAGCATAGACCCTGGACATTTGGAAAACTTGTTCTTTTGTGTCCCTTGATTCCTATGTACTGGTCATCTGCCTGCCTCTGGCCTGGAGGTGAGAGATGGCTGGCTGCTACCATGGTAACAGGTAAGTGATACTGGCCAAAACGAGTTACAGTGAAGCACCGCTCCAGCTTTACCCTGGAAACTACGGGCCTTCAACAGACTCCTGAGTTCCAAAGTGGCGATGTTACCAACTGTGACCATGCAGTTTTTGTCTGGAGGGGAGTCCCAGTCTTAGAGACTTTCTCCTTCGCCATGTTCTCTCTTACTGCTTTTAAAGGGGGCGTACAATCACAGTGTGTGTGTCTGTGTGTGTCTTTGTATGTGTGTGTCTGTGTGTGCATGCATTTCATCAGCAGCCAAGTCATCTGTTGATGGGTATTGTGTTTTCACCTTTTGCCAATTGTGAATAACATTGCTATAATAACATTTGTATATAAATATCTATAGAAACCCCAGATATCAGCTTTTGAGGACTTATGCTCAGAGGCATTATGAAAGTTCCCAGTTAATTATGGAGAAATTTACATTGGAAAAATGCAATTGAGGACCATATGTTAATTGTATGTTTCAACTTATATATAGTTCTCCCCCCTTGTGTGTATGTATGCATGTGTCTCTGTGTGTGTGCACATGCATGTATACACCTCTTCCTTCTGTCCTTCATTTTTGGAGACAAGGTGTCTCTTTGTATCCCAGACTGGCCTAGAACTCACAATATAGCTAAGACTGGCTACATGGCTTAGGGAAATTCTCCAGTCTTAGCTTTCATTATTGGTGGGATGTATGCTGCTTTTTGATGTTTCCCCCTTTGACCTAGAAAGTGAGCCCCAAGATTCATGCATGCAAAGCCAGCCTGATCTCTATATGCATTGCTGAAAACATTTTCTGTAAGGTAAATTATTCTATTGGCAGATATTATGAAATTTATTGAAATACATTGGCATTAATTGCCAGTTCTTTGAGTTTTTTTGAGACACAGTTTCTCTGTGTAACCACTCTGTAGACCAGGCTAGCCTTGAACTCAGAGATTCACCTGCCTCTGCCTTCTGAATGCTGGGATTAAAGGTGTGAGCCACCACCTACCACCAAGCTTGATTGCCAGTTCTTGACTTTAGACAGCAGGTAAGATATACCCAGTGGACATTGTTTCCTGTGAGACATTATTTCAGTAAGAAAAATGTATATAGTTATCAGTGTTAAACCAAAAAAAGATGGGGAGTAGATGTCGTCACTAGCCTGGGTAGCCACTAAACAAGAAACAACTGGGCTTTGATAGACATGACAGACTGAGACTTCTGATTTTATTCTTTCCCATCCAATGTCCTGAGTCTCTGGAGCAGAGAGTTCAAGACTGCAGTCGTGATCTTGTCCAAGGCTTACTGAATGACCTTGAAGGTGCCCTTTAGCCTCTGAGAGCCTGAGCTCCCTTAGGATATTTGAGTTAAATCTTTTCTAAGTTACTGTCGAGCTTCATGGTTCTGTGACTTTATAGCTACTTTAAGGCCGTGTAGTCGTCACACATCCATGGCTCCAGTTAGTTCAGGGGTCTGTAATGATGCCTCCTTTTTTTTTTTTTTACCTCTAGTCATTGGAAACTTCCCAGTTAATGATAGAATTTCCATTTCAGCAACGCTGGCTTTCAGCAGTTCTGCCCGCTGGCTCGGGAGAGGTGAATTTTTCTTGTGGTATTAGCCATCTAACCATTATGGAGTCTAAAAAGCATTGACAGAGTGGATTCTGGGGAACTCCGAAGGTGGGGTGGACATAGAGTGTGTTTACAGTAGCCTCTAGGCAGATACAGGTTTCCTGCAGTTAAAATTAAATTAAGAGTGGAAAATAAGATTCTGTGCACATGCAATTCATTTGCATAGAGTCACAGGTTACTGTCTCCTGAAAAGCTACTGTGACATAAATATGATTTTTCAAGTTGTTATGAAAAAAGTAATTTGAATATTGGGCCTGGAGTTCCAAGTTCAAGCTGGTTGCTTATTATAATTCATGATATAGTAGTCCTTGAATGCTGGCCAAAGTATCTGAGGGCCATTGGGAAAACCTGCTGACGAGAGCTGTTGATTTGCAAGAAAGAATAACATCTCTTAGGTGAAAGTGCGCTTTCTCATTAGTGAAAATCATGGCCAGGATTGTCATGGAAGGGGCTGATTCTGCAAAGCCTTGAGTGTGACACTGGGGTCTTCGGTTCTGTCATGGGCTCCTTTGCTCAGGTGTTTGGCACATGTTTGTGTCCTGTCTCAAATGTTGGTTAATTTGATGCGGTGGGGCGGCTTGACGTCTAGCAGCTTCGACTCTGTAGCAACTGAGAAGACCACGCAGTCTGTGTGTGCCCAGTGTCGGGGCTTCGTAGGAAAAGAGAGCTAACCCTGGAGAAGGGGGCTTTAATCATGTTGTACTAAAATACAACACCGTGGATAGGACAGATACGGGCCAGCAAGATGGCTCAGCATGTACTGTACAGGCACTACTCCCAAATCAGATTGCCTGAGTTCCGTCCCCCAGAAGCTACAAGGTGGATGCGGAGAGCTGAGTTCTGGCTGATTGTCCTCTGACCTCCTCGTGCGCGTTGTAGGAAATACAAAAAATTTTTAAAAGTTACCTATGATTTAAAGACAAACGTCTCTATGTATCTGTTACCCAAATGAAAGACAGAACCTAAGTAGTGTGCCCCATGGTTCTGAGGGCCGACTGCTGCCTTGTCCAGCAGCTTTCCGTGTTACTATAGAACTCAAAGGAAAGATAATGATGTTACTTGTTTTAAAACGTTGTTGACAGGTTGACAAATTAGGAAGTGAAGAGGGGGAGAAGGGGAAAAGGGAGGGAGAGAGGAGAGGAGAGGAAAAATAAAGGAAGGGGAGGAGGCGGGAAAGACGGGGAGAGGGAGGGGAAGGAGGGGG